>ML788292.1:519136-557546 GCA_009831015.1 Picea engelmannii | reverse complement strand
TAGGGAATGATCCCAAGATATCTGGAAAGTCAGTATTTTGCCAACCATTCGAACTCCAACTCACCCTTCTAGAAGATTCCTTCTAGAAGGATCGAGAACTTATTCATTTCCTCTTTTAGAAACATGTCCGCACCCTAACCATTTACACAGTGTGGAAAGTCCGCAATCAAGCTGAATGCAACATGCGGAAATTAAGGATTTCCGCAGGAGAGTATATATGCAGCCTGCGAACTATCTTCAAAATATGATTTTTTGAGAAAAGGACAAGTGTAACCTTCTTCAGGAAAAAGTCCTTAATAAAGAGTTTGATCTTCTATCATCATGACATGATCGTAATATTATCTCGATAACCAAAAATGTGGATAACAATAATATATAAAATAATAATAATAATACACTTTACAGTTACATTATTTTAACACTCCCCCTTAACAAGAAGGGTATTCTTCAACAACATCAGGCGAGAGAGAGAGGACAACATCATCAACAACATCAAGTGGGTGAGAGGATAGCATCATCAATATCATATTGGAACACTAACTGGCGTATCTATAAATCATCGGAAGTTTTCCTCATTGGAAACATCGTCATTCTCAAAGGAATGAAATCATCATTTGCATCAATATGTATTAGTATAAAACTGATACATCATCATCATCACAACACGAGGATGGCTCATCATAATAATACTAGACTGGCTTTATTTCACGGCTATCAAGATGGAAGCACAGTTCTAGTCTCATCTGATAGTCTTGCTTTACGTCACAGTTGTGAAGCCGGAAGCAAGATGCTTGTTCTGCTTTACGTCACAACCATCAGGTTGGAAGCAGGATACTAGACTGGCTTTACTTCACAGCTATCTAGTCGAAGGCTCAGTGCTAGTCTCATCACATCATCTTGCTTTACGTCATAACCATCAAGTCGGAAGCAAGTTACTCATCCTGCTTTATGTCATAGCCATCAGGTCGGAAGCAGGATACTAGACAAGCTTTACATCACAACTATCCAGCTGGAAGCTCAATGCTAGTCTCATCACATCGTCTTGCTTTACGTCACAACCATCAGGTCAGAAGTAGGATACTATACTGGCTTTACGTCACAGCTATCCAGCTAGAAGCTCAGTTCTAGTCTCATCACATCATCTTGCTTTATGTCACAACCATCAGGTCAGAAGCAAGATACTTGTCTGGCTTTATGTCACAGCTATCCAGCCGAAAGCACAGTACTAGTCACATCACATCATCTTGCTTTACGTCACAACTGTCAGGTCGAAATCAAGATATGTCTCATCACAACAACTACTCCCCCTTTCAAGGAAGTTCCTTTCGTACTATACCAATATTATCTCAAAAATGATCAAACTTTATACGAGATAGAGGCTTGGTCAACACATCAACAACCTGTTCACCTGTGCTAATGTATTGGAGCTTTAAGGCTCCTCTCTGCACCATGTCAAAAATGTAATGATATCGTATCTCTATGTGCTTCGACCTGTCATGGAATACAGGATTCTATGTCATCTTTATGCAGCTCTAGTTGTCACATAGGATCGTGGTTGCTTCCATATCTAGGTCAAATATATCGGTTAGCAACTTTCGAAGCCATATAGCTTCGCAGCTGGTAGAACATGCAGCAATGTATTTTGCTTCCATTGTGTTGAGAGAAATGTTGGATTGCTTCTTTCTCTGCCACGAGATCATGGCTGATCCCAAACTAAAACAACATCCTGAAGTGCTTTTCCTATCAGAAACACTTCCTGCCCAATCTGCATCAGTATATCCACTCAATGTGAAATCATGATCTCCATCATAGCTGAGACCACAATCTATTGCACCCTTAAGGTACCTTATCACATGTTTTGCAGCCACTAGGTGAACATGTATGGGTTCTACCAGAAACTAACTCAACGTGTTCACGGAAAAACAAATTTTTGGTCTGGTGTTTGTCAGGTATATCAACGATCCAATAATATGTCTGTACAGTGTGGAATCAATCAATTTTGACGAAGTATCGACCAACAGCTTCAGCTTCGCTTCCATGGGTGTATTCATGGAATTTCACTCCAACATGTCGAATCTCTTTAGGATTTCGACTGTATACTTCCCTTGGTTAAGGAAGATCCTCTCAGGACTCTGCCATACCTCAAGACCTAATAAATAATGCATTAGGACAAGGTATTTCATTTCAAATTCCGAGGCAAGTCTCTTCTTACATTCAGTGATGAGATTTTCTTCTCCAGTTAAGAATAAATCATCCACATATAACAGTAATATTACCAGCTCATCGTTCATGACTTTGAAGTAGAGGTTAGATTCTTCTTTACTCTTGGTAAAGCCTAAGCTCGTCAAGAAACTATCTATATGGCCATACCAAGCTCTAGGAGCTTGCTTCAATCCATATAAGGCTTTCTTCAATCTGCAGACATGAGACTTTCTGTCTTCAACTTCAAATCCTTGAGGTTGCTCTATATACACTTCCTCTTCGATGACACCATTTAGGAAAGTTTTCTTTACGTCCATCTGGTGCAACTTCCACTTCATGTTAGCTGAAAGAGCTATGATGGTTCTGATCGAAGTGTATCTGGCTATAGGAGCGAATGTCTCTTCATAGTCAATGCCTTCCTTTTGAGAAAAGCCACGAGCGACAAATCTTGCTTTATACTTCTCAATACTTCCATCAACAACATGTTTTATTTTGAAGAGCCATTTGGAGGATACCACATCTTTACTCTTCGGTCTGGGAACTATTTCCCATACTTCGTTCTTCATTATAGATTGGTATTCCTCTGTCATGGCATCTGCCCATTCTTTCCTTTGAATGGATTCTTCAAAGTAGGTAGGATCCTCTTCTAGAAGATCACACATCAAAGCTGTATAACTAAAGAATGGCTTTGGTGTTTTTACCTGTCTTGTAGTTCTTTGGGGAACACCGTACTTCTCTCCATCTTGAATAATCTCTCTAGCCCAAGCTGGCTTCCTTTTATGGAGGATCATCATCTGAGGAGGTTCTTGGACTTCTGATATATCATGGTCTTCTAGAATTTCCTCATCAGGGGAAGTTATGACTTCCCTCACTAGTTCTACGGCTCTGGGAACCTCCCTCATTGCAGTACTGGGGATTACGGGTTCCTCTTCATATACTTCTTCAAGATGGCATCTTCCATATTTCTTGAGTGTTGCATCTTCATCAAATTTCACATCCCTGTGGATCTCAATGTGATGGTGACCTATTATATAGATTCTGAAGGCCTTGGAGACCTCACAGTATCCCACAAATATTCCCTTCTTTCCTGAGGGTTCCAGCTTGTTTCTCTTCTCTTTCAGTATATGAATAAATACTGGGAAGCCAAATATTTGATATGGCTCACCTCTGGCTTCTTTCCAGTGAACATCTCTTCTGGGGTATTGAGCCCAAGTGCACTATGTGATAATCGGTTATGCACATATACAACTTCCATTGTTGCTTCTGCCCATAAGCACATAGGAAGATCTTGATCATGGATCATAGTCTTCACACCTTCCATTATTGTTATGTTCTTTCATTCAGCTACACCATTTTGTTGGGGATTATAGGGAGTAGTGAGTTCCCTCTTGATCCCAACATATTTTCAAAAGTTCACAAACTCTTTTGAGGTATATTCTTGTTGGCACAGGGGCAGACCTAGGGTTCAATGCTCAAGAGTGCACCAACAAAACCCTAACTACTGGCCCTTTCGGAAACACCTACGAAGTAGATGAATTCTCACCTGAGGTAGAGGCAGGGGTGGTTGCATGACTCAGATGTCTACAACCTTAGTTGGGACATTGATATGTGATTATATCTTTTACAGGGCACTTAGCATAGATTTTTCATCAATATTTAACCCATCTAGTACTTCGCAGATAACACAGAGCATCACAGTGAATACTTATACTAAAGATGATTCAGTACTTAGCCCCATAAATATAGGTTAGATTCAACAGATCAAGCACTAACCATCTTATATATCAGATTTAACATTCATTCATATATCATCAGCACAGAGCTTAACTAGATCTACTTAATCATATCAAGCACTTAGCCAAGGAAGAGATAAACACACTAGAGAAAAGCACAAAGAACTATACACACAGTTACCGTGGTTCACCCCCACCCTGGGCTACATCCACAAAGTCTTCTTTATATTATCTTGATCAAGCAGTTACAACACAAAGCTTCAATGACCCTTACTTCGCATAGGACAAAAGATTTGCGCAGCTAGCTAGATCCTTCTTCCTTGCCTTTAAGCACAAGACTACAACAACTTGCACTTAGCTTTCCAATCTCATGCACAGAGCACTCTAAGATACATTCGATCACACAAATCTAGTTACTAGCACTAAGCTTCCAGCTATACATCACATAGATGTACTACATTACTATCATCCTATCATCCCTCTTCTCCCCTATTTACATTGCTTATTTATAGATTACAAAATGGGCCTAGGCATGGGAAAACCCACGGGCTGACATCCCTTTCCCGTTACATCAACCCAAAACTCTAAAATGGACCCAAAAATAGGTCTTGCTTCCTTAATTTTCTCTTCACGTTGCCCTCCTTCCTTGGCAAGATGTTGTAGTCCCAAAAGTGATCAAATATGACCAAGTATTCTTAAAAACTTGGTCAAGGGCCAACAGGCCCCCAACACTCACCTGTGCCTCGTCCCAAGTCACTCAGGTCTGATCAATTCCGCTTCGAACACCTTGAGCTGCTTCGACCTACTACAGTGCGACATACTCTTGTTCAGTAAATTCCTGGATTACTGTGTCATTGAGTAGTCCTTCCAGGTGTTGTTCTGTAGTGATGACACCCTATTCAAGTTCATCTCCCTAGCTTTCAAGTTCAGCGAGCAGTTGGCATGCCTTCTCTTGGAGTGCTTGTATTCATTGAGAGACTTCCATCACTTTACTTTGCAGTGTGTGTACTTGTTGTTGGGTTGTGTGTTGTTCTGCAAACCTCTTCATTCTTTCAGCTGGGGTCATGGACTTCAGTTTCACTTGTAGAACATCTTCATGTTGCTTTGATTCTTGGAGTTGTGACTCCAATGTCTACAATTCTGGATTCTCTGCAAGAGTTTCATAAGTCTATGCGCTTCTAGTGCTTGGCTTCCTACATTCCAAAGCCAAAGTTTTTAACTGGTTGACTGCGCTTCGAGTAGTGGCCTCTCTTATATCTCTTATCTCTTGGGGTGTCTCAGTCATGGTGTGGAGCTCCAAATCCTTGATGTGTTGTTGAAGTTGTTGGATTACTTCTTCTAGTTAGGTCACCTACTGTGGGAGACAATCTTCCATATTTATTTCTATGATCGTCACAGAGTGCAGTGATTTGTGAACTCTTTCTTGTACTTCAAGTTGCTCTGCTAGCAACTGGTCCTTTCTCTGCTATAACTGTGCTTTTTCCTCCTCCCACTTGACTTGTAAGGCAAGTTCCTCATGTTCTGTCTTCCTCCATTGTTCTCCATGTGCACTCTTTTCTTGCGCCAAAGCCTGGGTGGCTTGTGCTATGTCTTCTTGAGCTCATCGAAGGCGAGCTTCAACTTTTTCGGCGATCTGGCATTACTATGTGGGTTCATCACCTGTTCCTGATATTTCCATTTTTAAGGGTGCTGTAGAAACTTCTTGGCTGGACTGGAGTGCCTGTTGTACTTCTTTGAGTTCGCCCGTGATCCGATTGAATAGCTCCTCCTTCTTTACTTCTTTATTTCTACAAGCTCTAGTGAAACATCATTTAGTGTGGCAATTAAGAAGTCAAAATCATGCGGGGTAAGGGTAGTTTTAAGCATGGTTCGGGTGGCCTTAGATTTATTTTGGGATGAGGTATTTGGTGGGGTAATCTTCCTTTTCTTGGAGGGATATTCTTCATCCCTAGGCAGAGTAACCTCACCTTTTCTCTGTTCAACTTCTGTGCCCCCTAGTTTTTCATCATGACCTCCCTTTGTAGGTGAGAGCGAAGAAGTCTTCGTGGATATGTTGTGGATATCTTGAAATTCCACATCCTTCTTAGTCTTGTACAATCCTCGTGTATTCGACATAGCTTTAGGGCTATCTACGTTGGACATCTCTGTGAGGTCTGCTGCAACAAGGAGGTATGTCGACCATTTCTTGGTAATCTCGTCCAAGTCATCTTTTGTCATCTTGTAATATGATTGGAGTTGTTGTTTGTGCTCATCTGTGTGCGCTGTGATGTAGGTGAATTGACGATCTGCGCTAAATTTTATCAAAGGTCTAAACCTATGAAGTGTGTTGGGTGTGATGCGTGGTGTAGACCGAATGGAATTATTCAACTAAGTGTAGTAAGAGTGGAAGACGACATTGGATTGCCACTATTTGTTCATGTCGCTAGAGTACCATAGCATATAGAACTTCATGGCCAATGGTTTGAAG
Organism: Picea engelmannii; assembly: GCA_009831015.1. Lineage (NCBI taxonomy): Eukaryota > Viridiplantae > Streptophyta > Pinopsida > Pinales > Pinaceae > Picea > Picea engelmannii. Next base: position 551,144 of record ML788292.1, on the reverse strand, counting down.
GGTTTGATCTCTATGAAAGTGGCTCCCTCGGGTAGTTCCTGTTGAAACATATCTTAAAATCTTTTATCCTTAAGGCCTAGATTTTTATTTTTTGAGTCTTTAAGTTTTCGGCTTTCCTAAAACAAGAATTTCGTCAATTCTAAATTTGTGATACCTTTTTATTTATTATTTTTGAATAAAGAACGGATAAAAATTTACAAAAATATAAGTTTTCCAAAACTCTTTGAAAAAATTATTTAAAAGGAGTATAATTTTAAATTCGCAAGTTTTTCATTCAAACGTTAAAGAAATCGGGATTTGGGGTTTTTCGTAAACAATTTTTTGATGCAAATCGAATTGCGAAACCCCAATCCCTGATCTCCCGATACTTTAAGACTTAATCATAACACAAATTACTTAATTCTCTTTTAAGAAGGTTTAAATATTAAGATAATCACGTCACGATATCGGGATTCGCGGTTCAATAAGATCATATATCTTATCATTGTGTTTCCCGAATTCCTGATTTACGAAACCCCGATCCACAGTTTACGTTAAATTAACTAATCTTGTTTTAGCCTTAATCATGATTAGATAATTAATTAAAAGGAATTAAGTCTTGTTTAAAAAAGGCCATCGCGATTTCGCAATTTCAGGATTCGCGATTCTGTGAGAACATGTCTCATGTCATTGTATTTCCCAAAATCTCGATTTCTGAAATCTCGAAAGGGTCTAATCTCGATTAATTAACATACTAAAAACATTTAAATTTTAATTAATACATCGCGATTTCGGTGATCGTGTTTCTTCGATGACATATCTTTCGACATCAAGATTGTCGAAACCCCGAAAAGTCATGTTTTCAAATTTAACTCATAATTAACACTAATAAATCCACTTTTTGTGACAGGTTCTCAAGTCAAACGCAGAGCTATGGCACCTAAAAAAGAACAGAAGAAAAATGAAGAACCATAGGAAGGTGACATTATCTCTTATACTACTCCACACGCCATACACTCCATTAAATCATGGACTGGAATTTCCGAGTTGTTGGAGGACGAGCTAAAGTATGTCGACCCTGATTATGAAAATCATCTACGGGACGTTGTTGAGTCTGAACTTCATAAGGTTGTTGTGCGTCCGAGGCTGGTGGCATATACTGAGATGGTCGGCTGGGCTCTGGATAAGGTAGATATCCCAACAAGGAGTATCCAGAATGAGCAAGGAGCTATTGTCGGCTCATTTCGGCCTAAGAACATTCAAGTAATGTAAAAACTATCTCCAAATTATAAACACACCTTTAATGCTGAATTTTTAGCTGAATTTTAGAGAAAAGAATGTATTGAGGCAGACCAGACATACCCCGACATGATTAAAGGATGGTAAAGGTCTGAAGCAAAATTTAGGGCTGATACTCATGGGATTTATGCTACAGCTTCCTTAAATGAATATATGGTTTATGTAGCCATGATGTTATCCAGACTTTTCGGGAGAAAAGATCCATGTCACTTTCATGCAGACTGGGTACCTTTCTTAGAAGAAGTTGGAAATGGAAATGGTTTCAACTGGCATAAAATTTTAACGGATAACCTGACGCAAGAAATTTTAAAATATAAAGAAGCCAAGTCAAAAGGACAACCAGTGTCTTTTTATATGTCTGCATATATTATGGATTCCATTTGTTTTATGACCCCATTTCCATTAATGAATTGGATTTGGAGTGTTTCTTGCCTAGAGCCTGTTCATAAATACCACTCAACCCTCTGGGAAGAAAATTCTAAAGAATCATTTTATGAAGTTTGTCATTTTGTCATTATTCCTATGCGCAAATTATTTTTTGGATGCGAACCCCCTCACATTTCCAATTCAATTATAGAAAGTCTTAAATCTGTTACCGACTGGTTTATTGAGGAATTTTTTTCCTATGTTAGGGTCTATGGTTGTTCCATTCCTCCTCACGCACTCCCAAAATTCTTACCAGACAGATTTATATGCAGAGAAGTAGCTCATCAGTTAGCCAAGGGTGGTATTGGGTTAGAATTAAAAGCACTGCAGAAAAAAGCCTAGCCATCTTTCCCTGTCCATGTCGAGAAATTTACTTTGTTAAATTTAGGTCGTTCTAAGGCAGAGGCCGAGTCATTAGAGGAAGTAAAGTTAGTAAACATTGATCACAGAAAACATGACCCCTACCAAATAATAAGTAGGCATTACATTCATTGCAATTTAAAGGCATATGAACACGAAGTCTCTGTTTATGATGATATTTTTAAAGATGTTAAGTCTTATGAGGAAGTGCAGAACAGAGTCCATGCCTTTCCACCTAACTCGTAGGCTGGGTTTGCATCTTTTCAAAGTCATAGGCGAAGCTGCCTACCTAAAATTTTACAGGGTGAAATTCCGACCCCATCATCAGAGCAGGAAGAAACCCCTCCAGGGTTTGAAACAAATACTCAGGGTAAAGAAAATGACAAAGATAAGTTGAATGATTCTGAAATACCTCCTCAAAACACAGAGGGTTCTCAGATAAAAGAACCAGGGACAGAGAAAGGAAAAGGAATGGAAACAAGTCCAATAATTCTTGATGATGTTCCAGAAAAGATTGGAAGAACTGCTTCAAAAGAACTTGGTAGTCCTATCACCTCCTTAACTCCATTACAGTCTACTTTCAGAACCCCTCATGAAGGAGTTTTGTATGTCAGTGACCTAGAGCCGATTTCAAGAGATGAAATCCCCTCATCGGATTATTTTTTCAGCAAAAAGAGAAGAGCAATCTTGAAACAAGAAATTCATCCAAGAGGAGAAGGAATGATTAAAAGGCATAGAGTTATCATAGATGGAAATAAACTCAAGGAAGGAGAGTTCTCTACAGAATTAGCAGGAACAATGGGTGCTATAGCATCGGCTAATATGTATTCTGTGGGAAATTTAACAACTATGCTTGAATAGAAGGATCAAACAATAATCTAGTTGCAAGACAAAATAAAATAAAATGAAAGAAATATTGCTTGGGGAATACAGAAGGGTCTAGAACAAGCTAAACTCAAAGATATGCAAGAGATCCAAAAATTGAATAAAGACTTGGATGAGGCTAAAAATTTGATACAGGTCACACAGGAACAGGTTCAAAATCTAGGAGAAGAAAACAAGCAGTTGCATGATAAGATTATTTCCATTACTAACCAGGTAGTTGAACTTTAAAATTTCAGGAAACAGGCATCAGAGATATATGCAAGAATAGAGGGGGAACAACAGAAAGTATTCTTGAATCTGGAAGTAATCCAGAATTATTTTCAGGAATCAAATAAGTCATTGGAAAATGTTTTCCAGAAAGAAAGAGAGACAAAAGCAGCTAGGAAAACCTTTCAGAAAGCAGTGGCTTCCTCATCAAAGGAAGAAATTGGAAAGACATAGAAATTATCAATTTTTGAACAGGTTAAAGGAGATATAATGATTAAAGTGTGGGAATCAAAATTGGCTGAATATAAACGAATCACAAGGGAAGTTAATGAACATTGCCAAGGAATCTTCGATCTCTTGGAAAGAGATTTAGTGAATATCGGAACAGATGGTTGTTCCAGATTGTTAGGCGAAGTCAATATAGCCAAGCATCAGCTGAGGTTTAGAGAAGAGCTTGAGGAAAAGAAAGAAGAGATTTCAAACATCAAATTGATCAACATCACGGAGATCAACAAGTGGATAGTGACTTCAAGTTTAAAGTTGAAAACTGTTAAGTTCACATAAAGAATGATAGAAAGTCGGTTTCCCGAATTACAGAGGAGATTTTTCTCATTTGAAGCAAATGAGATACCCGAAGCTCCAAGGATCTTAGTAAATTTTTTGGCAAAATGTGTTCAGTGTGTTGATACAGAAAAAGAAAGTTCGTCAACGCAAGATTGAAACTTTTCTTTTAAATGTTTTTATTATTAGAAATTAAAAAGAAATTGTAAACGGTTGACATTATTTTCTTTATGTAACCATAATATTAGGAAGTTGGTTAATGACCAACGAGAAACTTTGATGAAAAGGTATAAATATAGTTTCTAGAGGCTGAGAAAGGGCTTCAGAAATTTTGGAGGTAGCCATTTTGTAATATCAATTTTGAAATACATCAGAATATAAATCGCAAACGAGATTCTGGATCCTGCAACTTTGTAACTATGTGTTTTCTCCTTGTTTATCATACTCTGTTGAATTTTTCCTTTTAATGTTATATCTAACAAGTAAATCAATTTGAAGCTATATATATCAGTGATTTATATTTCGGATTGGTTTGGATTTTAAATGATTTACAATTTTTCCTCTGAAATCACTTTTAGTAATTTCAAGACCTGTAAAGCTTTTGTTCCTTAATACTTAACCCTTGTTAGAAACCTTGTCTTTTCTTTCATTATTGTCTATTGAAATATAAGATTCTTTCTTGATTAAAGCCTTGTATTTCTCCGTAGCGTTTATTTGTTGTTTACAATTCTCAAAATTGTTACAAAACCAGAAAATGACCTTGAATGTGTTTACATTACTGTTTTAGATTTTAAAATTGGTTTTCTTGATCTCATCTCTGAAAATATGAAGTAACCAATTGATTAAAAACCTTTTATAAATAAATAAATATTTATCCTCCATGACTGTTCCAAGTGTTAGACAACCCAACATTGAACCCAAACTCCAAGATCAAACTAGCATCGCTTTAAACCTATTTAACACCATTTTACAGACAACAACCAACTGGGTAGAACTAGAACGATCATGGGCTACTATTGAACGTGACATTAGCATCCAAGAACAACAAGATGCAAGACAAAGACAGTTGAGGAACTGATTTTGCCTTAACCTTCTTTTAAATTACTATTTCTAAATTATTCCTTTAAAATCATTTACGGATTCCTTGACGGTATGTTTTATAGTCTTAAAACATAAACTCAGGAACAACATCTTTTTGGCGTCGTTGCCGGGGACGAAGAAACGAATTATTTCCCTGGGAAGAACGACATTGACATTTTCTGTTGTTGATAGTGAACAAGAACAGAAAACCTTCTAAGGCTAAAATATTTTTCACTTGGCGACTCCACACTAAATAAACTAGCTATCAGCGGCAAGAACACCAGAAAAAAACCGAATAGTAAACAGACCTCGCCAGTCTCCGATCCGGAAAAAATTTTAAAATCACGAAAATCACTTAAACAAATCTTTTTATCCACATATACTATAGATCAGCCTAATTTTACACAATCAAACTCATCAGAAACTCTTGAAAGATCACTTTCACTTCCCCCTTCATTTGATACTTTCTCATTTCCTGAAGTTTCTTCTCCAGATTTCCCAGAATCTTCCCCTCACATTGTCCAAACTTCAGTCCCAAATCTAACTATGGTTGCACAAGGAGGTGTTGGAGCTGGAGGCGGTGCCCCTGGAGGTGGTCAAGTACTGCTTCCTGGGATTTTCGCTAAAGTGGTTGCAATATATGCTCCCCTTGTTCTTCATGTTCCTCTTCATGATCTTCCTGAGAACTATATGAAAAGCCTTCCGAAATTTACAGGGGAAGGTGATTTGACTGCCCAAGAACATATACATTTTTTTGATCAATTTGTTGACATACTTGGAATAGAATATGAAGATGTTTATTCTAGGATCCTTGTTCAAACCTTCGAGGGACAGGTTAGGACCTGGTTCCGATCCCTAGTGGATGGATCTTTGAGATCCTATGAAGAAATTGAAAGTGCATTTATTAGCAATGGGGAGAGAGAAAAGATCACCTCTACTACTTGACTGAATTCAGAGCCCTCAGGAAGAAAAACTCTGAATCAGTTTTAGAATTCACACAGAGGTTTAATAAATTGTACAATAAAATTCCAGTTGAAGTTAAACCTTCACAACCTGCAACAAAAGTGACTTTTGCTGCCGCTTTTGATCCCTACTTTGCTTTACTATTGAGAGAAAGGAGATCAATAGACCTCTCTAAAATGCAGGATGATGCAGTTGAAATCGAATCCAATATGATGGCATCAGGGAAGCTTAAAGAAAAGACTGAAAATGGAAACAAAAAAAAAAAAAAAATTAAAGAGAAAGGTGGGCCTTCAGGGTCAGGTAAATCCTCTAGAGATATAATAGAAGAGATGTCTAGGGTCATTCGAGAACTTTCAAACAAGGTCTCGAAAATGGAACTAGAGAAATCGGAAAGAGATAATTTCCCCAGAAAATATTTTCGAAGAAATCCTGAACCTCAGGGACCACAGAAAATAATTAAAAATGAAGATCAAAAAATTCAAACACCTTTTAAAAGTGAAAATTACATCGGAGAAGAAGATTTAGGAGATTTTGAAGAAATCAATGAAGATATTAGTAACCTTGGCGATGATAATAAATCCCCTTATTTATCTAGACAGGATTACGAAGCATCTTTAAATAAAGAAAGTACATCGGAAGAACAGGTTAGCAATAATATCACTGATGATTTCACATATCAAAATATTGCAAATGATATTATTGCGGAACTACAAGGTAAATATAATTTGAGACCAAGAAATAAAAATCTCCCAAATGTTCCGACAAAAAAGATTTTGCCGAGAAATGAGACTGATGAGGTAACTCCAAAAGTTGCATATAAACAGTCTGCAAAAAGAAACATAGTTGATTCACAACATGTACAGTCAGAACCAGTAGGAACACTCCCTGTGAAGACACAAACTCCTACAAAAGAAAACGACGTCACATGTCAACGTAAAACTGAAAAGAAAAGTATGGAAGCCCCAAACATCGAAAATGACAAGGCTCTAGGAAACTTTAATTTGAAAAAAGAAATAAATAAAATCAAAATTCCTATTCCCCTTGTTGAGTTAGCCAAAAATCCTGTATACAGAAAACAAATCTCCAAAATGATTAATTTTTCCGAAGATGAAATCCAGGCTGACGCTATTAATTTAGAGGATGACAAACCTATCTTAGTCTTCGGTCCACACGTCGAAGGTGCAAGAGACACAATAGATCCTTTTTATATAACATTAACCCTGTTTGATCACCTTCTCCATAACTGTATGTTGGATTCCGGTGCTTCCCACAATGTTATGCCAAAGGCAATAATGGAAAAACTTGGTCTGGAAATCACAAGACCCTATGGTGATTTATATTCTTTTGATTTGAGGAAAGTAAAATGCATAGGTATGATTAAAGACCTGGTAGTAGGTTTCGCTCAGATACCTGCTAAAAGTATTCTTATGGATGTAGTAGTCATTGGCATTCCCCCAAAGTATGGTATGCTATTATCTAGATCATGGGGTGCTAAGCCTGGAGGATCCCTTCAACTAGATATGACTTATGCTACAATTCCAGTTTTCGGAGGCCAATTCACTCATCTTTACAAAGAGACTAGGTTAGCATTTACTGTAGGTGACCCGAAAAACCCTAACAATCATCCAATGTATATTGCCGACCAAGATTTAGGAAATTGTATATTATCTTTAGATGATGATTTTGAAGTAGATGTAGATGATAAATGTACAGAAGAAAAAGTTAAAAAAAAAAGAAATAGAGAAAAATGTATATAATACTGGTGTATGGAAAATGTATTTTGATGGTGCTTCCTCCTATCTTAGAGTTGGGGCAGGAGCACTTCTTATTGCTCCCGATGATCAATTTGTTATTCCTTTTTCATATAGGCTCCAATGGAATATAGATTGTACAAATAATGTATGTGAATATGAAGCATTAGTGCTAGGACTAGAACCTGCTAGAAAGATGAAAATTAAGGAACTCGAAGTATTTGGGGACGCAGAGTTAATTATAAAACAAGTGAATCATCAGTATCAGGCTAAGCATACTAGATTACGGTCCTATAGGAGAGTTCTCTATAGAATTAGTAGGAACAATGGGTGCTATAGCATCAGCTAATATGTATTTTGTGGGAAATTTAACAACTATGCTTGAACAGAAGGATCAAACAATAATCCAGTTGCAAGACAAAATAAAAGAAAATGAAAGAAATATTGTTTGGGGAATACAGAAGGGTCTAGAACAAGCTAGACTCAAAGATATGCAAGAGATCCAAAAATTGAATAAATACTTGGATGAGGCTAAACACTTAATACAGGTCACACAGGAATAGGTTCAAAAGCTAGGAGAAGAAAACAAGCAGTTGCATGATAAGATTATTTCCATTACTAACTAGGTAGTTGAACTTGAAAATTTCAGGACACAGGCATCGGAGATATATGCAAGAATAGAGGGGGAACAACAGAAAGTATTCTTGAATCTGGAAGTAATCCAGAATTATTTTCAAGAATCAAATAAGTCGTTGGAAAATGTTTTCCAGAAAGAAAGAGAGGCAAAATCAGCTAGGACAACCTTTCAGAAAGCAGTGGCTTCCTCATCAAAGGAAGAAATTGGAAAGACACAGAAATTATCAATTTCTGAACAGGTTAAAGGAGATATAATGATTAAAGTGTGGGAATCAAAATTGGCTGAATATAAATGAATCACAAGGGAAGTTAATGAAGATTGCCAAGGAATCTTCAATCTCTTAGAAAGAGATTCAGTGAATATCGGAACATATGGTTGTTCCGAATTGTTAGGCGAAGTCAATATAGTCAAGCATCAGCTGAGGTTTAGAGAAGAGCTCGAGGAAAAGAAAGCAGAGATTTCAAAAATCAAATTGATCAACATCACGGAGATCAACAAGTGGATGGTGACTTCAAGTTTAAAGTTGAAAACTGTTAAGTTCACAGAAAGAATGATAGAAAGTCGGCTGCCCGAATTATAGAGGATATTTTTCTCATTTGAAGCAAATGAGATACCCGAAGCTCCAAGGATCTTAGTAAATTTTTTGGCAAAATGTGTACAGTGTGTTGATACAGAAAAAGAAAGTTCGTCAATGCAAGCTTGAAACTTTTCTTTTAAATGTTTTTATTATTAGAAATTAAAAAGAAATTGTAAATGGTTGACATTATTTTTTTTATGTAACCGTAATATTAGGAAGTTGGTTAATGACCAACGAGAAACTTTGATGAAAAGGTATAAATATAGTTTCTAGAGGCTGGGAAAGGGCTTCAGAAATTTTGTAGATAGCCATTTTGTAATATCAGTTTTGAAATACATTAGAATATAAATCACAAACGAGATTATGGATCCTGCAACTTTGTAACTATGTGTTTTCTCCCTGTTTATCATACTCTATTGAATTTTTCCTTTTAATGTTATATCTAACAAGTAAATCAATTTGAAGCTCTATACATCAGTGATTTATATTTCAGATTGGTTTGGATTTTAAATGATTTACAGTTTTTCCTCTGAAATTGCTTTTAGTAATTTCAAGACCTGTAAAGATTTTGTTCCTTAATACTTAACCCTTGTTAGAAACCTCGTCTTTTCTTTTATTATTGTATATTGAAATATAAGATTCTTTCTTGATTAAAGCCTTGTATTTATCTATAGCGTTTATTTGTTGTTTACAATTCTCGAAATTGTTACAAAACCAGGAAACGGCCTTGAATGTGTTTACATTACTGTTTTAGATTTTAAAATTGTTTTTCTTGATCTCATCTCTGAAAATCTGAAGTAACCAATTGATTAAAACCCTTTTATAAATAAATAAATATTTATCCTCCATGACTGTTCCAAGTGTTAGACAACCCAACATTGAACCCGGACTCCAAGATCAAACTAGCATCGCTTTAAACCTATTTAACACCATTTTACAGACAACAACCAACCGGGTAGAACTAGAACGATCATGGGCTACTATTGAACGTGACATTAGCATCCAAGAACAACAAGATGCAAGACAAAGACAGTTGAGGAACTGATTTTTCCTTAACCTTCTTTTAAATTACTATTTCTAAATTATTCCTTTAAAATCATTTACGGATGCCTTGACGGTATGTTTTATAGTCTTAAAACATAAACTCAGGAACAACAGTTCCCAAGCGATGAAAGTGATGAGTATGAGAAACCAACTAAAGTGGAACTCATACCCTTGGTCCTACGCTTGTCTACAGTCAATCTCTAGCTAATTTATAAGGTATTTTGCCCAGTTCATTTGTAGTCCCTCCGCGCACTTCCCTGCGAGGTCAACTACAAATCCAGTCACCTGTGCAGGTCTGTTTTTTTGAACTAACTTTCCTGCAATCGACTGGCAACCAAAACGCACTACTGCATTCTCAATGGAGGCTTCCTTGTAACCTCGCATGCCTTTCTCCAGATCACCATATGTGTCTTTTATTCCTTGGGCAAGAGCGCAATCTGCAGTCTTTCTAGGGTAAAATTCCTACAGGTCAGGGCCCTACATGCTTAGTCTAGTGATCTGATTGATCAGAATCGGATCCAAAGTGATGCGGCGTTCCAACCATAGGTATCCTCCATGGTAGCAGAACAACAACAGTATAACGCATGCATTTACCCCCTGATGCCTCCCGAAATGTGGAATCTTCATCACATTGAGGAGGGTTGACTGTGCAAGGTTATGGGTACATTGCTGCGGTACAATCTTGGGGTTCTTTCCTTTTGTAATATTCAATTACTTGTGAGAGGCTAGCATACTGTATACCTTGCGATATCCAAGGTTGAAATCACTAAATTTCAGTGCAGTGAGCTTCTCCTGGTCAGCATGAACTGCATGCACCCCTTTCGGGAGGTACGCAGTGACTACAACATAGTCGAATTCTCTGGGTACAGTGTCTCAATTCACTGTTCCACTTAGTGGTGGGATATATTTAGGCAATATGCTTGGGATCATATTCACAGTGGCAAAGTCATTTCTGAGCTTAGATCGTCTTTTCAAAGGCGGTCGAGATGGTCCTGCTCGAGTAGTGGAGGGGGAAGTTGGCAGTGCGCCTGAGGACGATGCCTGTACACCTAAAGACATTTCGCGTTCTGACATGACTCTCTCAGTCATCAAATCAATTAGAAATTCTTCAACAATTTTCTTAGCAGCGCTAAGCTCGTCTGACATACAAACTTGGGTCAGTTGGCTCGGGTGCAAAAGGAATTCAAAGACTACAGTGAATAGTAAGGCAATGATATCAGGGTAAGTAAATCTCAGGGTTCGTGCTCAAATTATCAGTTAGAAAAATGTATTCTTGGTGCGTGGCATGATGGGTTAAGTAGGCAATCTCAACAACGGTCTTCTTGCAATGGACATGGGACCTTCATTAACTTCGTTCTATCCATTCTGGTGTTATCCAATGGTCTAGTGGTAACCCATAATTAATTTCTGATCCATTTGGAGTGGCAGTTGAATGGGTATATCGGTTACAACGACTGTATTTCTTCATCATGGTGAAGTACTCTATGTCGTTGTTCTGATATCTCAGCAAAGCTCCAATTCTGCAATTCTTCTTGTTGTGAAGTGTCCTCTAGAACCTCTTGTAACCTTATAGTGTTATCCCTTTTCTTTCTTAACTTCCTAGCCTTCTTCCCAGTGAGCTTCGTCTCAGTAATGTTTTTACCATTCTGATGTTTATCTTCTATGGTCTTAGTTACTTCGCGTTGTTGAAAGTCTTTCCTAAGGTTACTTGATAATACTTCTTCTGTATCAAAAATAGGTAACTCGATCTTCTGCGGGTCCTCAAGTGTTCTCTTAGCTTTGACATCGGAGTTGTTAATATTAAATATTTGTGATCTGCTCTTCTGTTCTTCAATCAAGTACGCGATCCTTCTGGTCATAAAGTCTTTCAACTCTTGCTTCTTTTTTTCCAAAACTTTTTCTTCTTCGTTTCGTCTGGCTTGTTCTCTACCAATCAAAGGTTTCCTATTAGAATGGTAAATGGGGTGTTGTCTTCAACAAAATTAATGATCTCAAAGTCTTCCTCTGTCGAAGTTCCATTGATAGTAATAGGTATCTGGGTGAGCCTCCCACATAGGTTTACTAGCTTTCCTCTGAAGAAACTTGTTCCTCCTAGGGAAGGGATCATGGAAAACTTTCCTATAGATTCGCAAGTTCTTTCTGGCATAATGTTCACTTGTGTTTCTTCATCAAGAGTACAGTCAATGTCAAAGTCCCTTATTCTTGCTTTGATTTTCTCCTTTTCCTTGAAGATCTCTGATAGTCTAACATGTCGGTGGTCATTCAAGGTATCTTTCATTTGTAGCAATATATTTTCTGTTTCTTTCCAGGTTTCTTCTATAATATTTGTCTCCTAATCTCCTTCAGGTTTTGCTTTCTCCATATCTAGCTTCTCAAGCCTAACAATCATTCTAGGGAAATCCAGTACTTCATGGTCCATGGCCTTACAACAGAGGCAACTAGGTCTTCTCATAGGGCATTCCTTAGCAAGATGTCTCAGTCTTCTACAACTATAACAGAGGGTTAATCCTCTCTTTCATTTAGATGTTCCTCAACTCCTTCTATATTGTGCATCGGGATCATGGTGGCTAGCCTGCAAAAAACTCTTTCTAGGATCCTTCATCCACTTGTTCGTCCAAACATTCTTTCGATGCATAGGTATAACATATCTATCACTATACTTATTAGATCTATTCATATCAAACTTTCTTTTATCTATTAATGCCCTAGTTTTGAAGCTAGGACATAATCTATCAAACATACCTAGATCCATGATTTAGAAATAAAAAATTTCACTTATCTTACTTCTACAGAGCACAAAGATTTCAAATCTAAGAACTTTTGACTATTCTTACCATTATCAAAGCATAGAACTTACATATCTTACCTCTTTTCTGCAGATTTGACCTTTTTCCTTCAAGAAGTTCCACTTTTACTTTTCTTAAAGCATAGAGAATTCATATATCACTTCTTTTCTTCTGTATCAACCTCTTTCTTGCAGAGCTGACCTTTCCCCTTCAAATCTGGCCTTTTTTTCTTGACACAAAGCTTTGTAGGTCAAGTAGAATACTGCGCACTAGGGAAATAGATCTACACACAGATCTTAGTTTGCACAAAGCTTTTTCTTCTTTTGTTCCCAGCAGTCACAGTTCTTGTCCCAGCAACGGAACCATTTGTTGGCATAGGGGCAGACCCAGGGTTCAATGCTCAAGAGGGCACCAACAAAACCATAACTACAGGCCCTTTCGGAAACACCTGCGAAGCAGATGAAGTCTCACCTGAGGTAGAGGCAGGGGTGGTTGCAGGAATCATATATATGCAACCTTAGTTGGGACACTGATCTGTGATTATATCTTTTACAGGGAACTTAGCATAGATTCTCCATCAATATTTAACTCGTCTGGTACTTCGCAGATAGCATAGAACATCACAGTGAATACTTATACTAAAGATGATTATGTATTTATCCCCGGAAATATAGGTTAGATTCAATAGATCAAGCACTAAGCATCTTATATATCAGATCTAACATTCATTCATATATCATCAGCACAGAGCTTAACTATATCTACTTAATCATATCAAGAACTTAGCCAAGGAAGAGATAAACACATTAGAGTGAAGAACAAAAAACTATACACACAGTTACCGTGGTTCACCCCCACCCTGGGGCTATTTCCACAAAGTCTTATTTATATTATCTTGGTCAAGAAGTTACAAAACAGAGCTTCAATGAACCTTACTTCGTACAGGACAGAAGATCTGCCCAGCTCGCTAGATCCTTCTTCCTTTCTTTTTATCACAAGACTACAACAACTTGCACTTAGCTTTCCGATCTCATGCACAGAGCACTCTAAGATATATCCGATCACACAGATCCAGTTACTAGCACTAAGCTTTCAGATATACATCACATAGATGTACTACATTACTATCATCCTATCATACCTTTTCTCCCCTATTTACATTTCCTATTTATAGATTACAAAATGGGCCTAGGCATGGGTAAACCCACGGGATGACATCCCTTTCCCATTACATCAACCCAAAACCCTAAAATGGACCCAAAAATATGTCTTGCTTCCTTAATTTCTGCTTTGTGTTGCGCTCATTCCTTGGCAAGCTGTCACAGACCCAAAAGTGGTCAAATATGACCAAGTATTCTTCAAAAATTGGTCAAGGACCAACAATTATCCTCCATTATATGACCTGAGTATCTTAATCTTTCTTTCAGAAAGATTCTCTATCAAGGCTTTGAATTCCTTGAACTTGATGAACACTTCATCTTTAGATTTCAAAAAATATATCCAGGTCTTACAAGAATAATCATCAATAAATGATACATAATATACATACCCACTAATGGAGGATGATGGCATTGGGCCACATACATCTGAATGAATGAGCTCTAGGACTCCTTCTTCTTTGTTGTCTCTCTTCGGAAAAGGGTTCTTGATGTTCTTTCCTTGTGCACATCCATTTGGTCACCTTTGAGTTCCGATAAACCTATGACCACTTTGCATATGTATGGTAGCACCTTGTAGTTGATGTGAGCTAATCTTCTATGCCAAATTTCACATGAGTTTTCAATGACGTGGGTCATTGAAGTCTCTGAGTTACCCTTTAATTTATACAAGCAATTTTCTTCACTTCCAATGATGATTTCTTCATTTAAGGTTTCTCCTTTAGCCCACATAAGAACTTCTCCATCTATAAAGGAAACTCTGAAGCCTTTCTTTTCTAAAGCTGAAATGGAGAGTAGGTTCTTAGTCAAACCTGGTACATATAGTATGTCCTTCATCTTTAATGAATTCCCTGAATTCAATTTGTGGTTTGATTCTCCCACTCCCTTGATGGAATATTGGTAATCATCTCCAAGTGTCACTTTCTGAGAAAACTTCTTTTATGAGATACAAGAGAGAATGTTTCAGGGTCCCTTCATGTGCTTGGATGCACCACTATCAATGAGCCATGTGTCCTCTCCATGTGTTACAGATCCTGAGAGGGCCGAGATTAATAGATGGTCTTTGATCTGTTCTCTTATCATCTTTGCAGGTGGCTCCTCATCTTCGACTACATGGGCATGGTGCCTCTTATGTTTTCTCTTGTATTCTTCTCGTCTGGCTAGAAAAAACTTCACAATATGTCCCATATTGTCACAATGATAACATTGTACAGATGAGTAGTCTCTTTCCTTTCATTGTCCTTTCTTCTGAAATATCCTTGGATGATATTCTTTATGATTGAATTTGTTTGACTATTGAGGCTCTTTATGAATATCCTTTTGGAAGTAAGGTTTCTTCCTTCCTCCTTTGGTGTGAGTAGCTAGGGCTTGATCATCTTCTACTGCTAGTAATGCTTCACAATTTGCTACTCTTGTTTCTTCTTGGATGCATTCTTCCCATATACTATCAAACTTCAGTTTTTCTATTCTGGCACATGTCGTTTGGATGAATGTGTCCCCAGGTCTCGTGAGACCATTTAGGCTCATAATTATGAGTTTGTCTTCGTCTATGGTATCTCCAATCGCTTCTAACTGTTCTTTGAATTCTGAGATTCTGGAGAAATATTCCTAAATCGTTTCTCCTTTCTGCATCCTTGTATTCTTCAATTGAGTTCTTAGATTCATCTTTTGGTTTATGTTCTTTCCTTCATACAGTCTGGTCAAGGCATCAAACATTTCTTTCGGAGTCTTCTTAGATGACACATAAGGAATTAGGTAGTCTTGATTGAATATGCAATGATTCTTTTGGCCCTGATTGTGTCCTTTTGATGCTTTTCCTTTTCTACAGCATCGGCGGGTTCCGACACTTCTTCTTTGACAAATCTTGCTAATTCATTCTCTTCAAGAATGAGGCCAATCCTATACTTCTAGGCACAGAACTTTTCCACTCCTTCTATATTGTCAACAAGTTTAACACTTGCAGACATCTTTTACCTGGATCTAGGAAAATGACCGAAAAATGAAAGTGCTCAAAATCAAAATCTGAACTTACCAGGAGGTGCGCTTGACCGAGGTGAGTGGCCTGGTGTGTTTGGATCTGATAAAATTCAACGTTTTCTCCTCCAAACTTGATCTGCAGATTTCTGGATTAGTGCTTCTAGTTTTCTGGTACCTCTGGTACTCTGGTACTTCTGGTACTTCTGGTACACTAGTTTTCTGGTACTTCTGGTACTTTGTGAAACTAGGGTTTCACTTTCTGGGAGATATAGCAACTGAAAAGGTGCACTGAAGGTGCCAAAATGATCCTTGGGGGAGGGTTCACTTTTATATATGGTTTTAGGGTTGAAATACCTCACCAACAAAAAGCCCTAATTTTCATGTACGGTAACAATGACGTTTTTCACTTTTCTCTTGTGAAAGATGCTCTCTTCAGCTTGCCTCTGATACCATGTTAATTTTTAAGCCATTATTATAGTTCTTTTCATTTCAATAGATAACAATAGCATAACACAAGATCACTGAAAAATACACAATCACAAGAGACACAGCATTTATCCTGGGAAACCCTCTAGGGGAAGAAAACCCAACAAAACTTCCTTATTATAGATAGTCAATACAATTCCAAGAGATAACTCAAACTAATGTAGAATATCCTCTCCCAAAGATGCACCACTCTCTCTCCTTCTTCTCTAACTGTAATTCTGAAACTTGTCTCTCAAAATGAGCAAGTGAGTTGTGTGTCTAGGGGAGGCGCTAGCCTCCTTATTTATACAAGAATGGCACGTGTGAAGTGTCTCTTCACTGACAGGGACGACTTCTCCAACTAGGTGGTTATAACCACCTTTATTATATTTTGGGGCCTCTTGATATATTCCGGGGCTGACTTCTTCTTTTGCCTTTTACAATTACATTATGACCAATCTGCAAAAGGGGATTTGATCCTTTTACAATAGCTGACATGATCAATCCACAATGGGGATTGATCCAATGAATAATATATCAAATAATAATAAGAATACACTTTGCAGTTACATTATTTTAATAGGTTCACCCCCCTGGGCTACGTCCTCAAAGATCTTATGCTTTATTCAATCTTCTTCAAAAATAGTGTTGTGTGCATTACATCATCAGTTATGAATGGTGCATGTGAGGATGAACAATGTCACACCAAGCTCCACAGTTTGCAATATGAACCTCAATTACATCTCAAAACTGACTCCATTATCTCCTCAGCTATATGACCAAAAAATGATCATCCCAAAGACTCAAGACTCAAAAGGGTTCTCCAAAAGTAGGTTCTTCTATACCAAAAAGGACAACTCAATCTACTTCATACATCTTCTATTTATACCAAAAAATGGGTAAAAACCATTACATTATGACTCAAAATCCATAACTCTAAGTGGAATCCACTTGTCCACTTTCTAATTTCCTTCTATGTGGTTTGTCTTCAATCCAACCGCTCCTTGCGTTGATCTCCCTTCTTTCCTGGTGCACTACTTACTTTTCCCTTTGTCACACTAATATTCCTTGTTTTTTGGCGTGTGTTGTTTCCTTTGGTACATTATGCCTCGCTTATTTCTCTTAACTCCCAAAATTTCCTACTCCAATAGGTGGCGACAACTATGATAAATCCAAGCAACATATGCATACTAAGTGAAATTTTAAAGAAAAAGTGTTATTTAGGAAACAAAGATGAAGTTTGCCTATGGCACAGAAGAATGGGTGACATAAATTTTGATAATCTTGTCAAGGTCAACAAAAATGAAGCAGACAGAAAAATGCCCCATATCATGAAGCCACCAACACATTGTGCAAGAATTTTCAACAAGGAAAGAAAACAAAGACTAAGTTCAAATCAAAGGAATACTCCACAACAAGACCGCTGGACATTGTGCATACTAATCTAGTTGGGCCAACTAGAAAAAAAGGTTTGAAAGGTGAGCAATACTTTATGCTATTAGTTGATGATTATACAAGAATGACTATGGTTTTTTTTCTCAGGAATAAGTCAAAAGAATTTGAGAAATTAAAAATATACAAGGAGATGGTTGAAAATTAAATAGATTTGCAAATCAAATGTTTGAGATTGGACAAAGGAGGAGAATTTACCTCGAAGGAATTTATGGACTTTTGTGGTAAGCATGGGATAAAGAGGTAATTATCTATTGCCAGGACACCACAACAAAATGGGGTCATCGAAAGGAAGAACGTGAAAGTATAGGAAATGACCCAAACTATGTTAAAGGATTCCATGTTGACAGATATTTTTGAGTACAGGAAGTGCATACAACAATGATAAAAAATCCCTACAATCTATGGAAAGGAAGACCAACAAATCTGAATCATTTTAGAGTTTTTGGAAGAAAATGCTACATTAAAAGAGAATATGGAAAAATGGGAAAGTTTGAGTTTCATGTTGACAAATGTATACTTGTTTGGTACTCAAGCACAAGGAAATCATACAAATGCTTCAATATAAGGCTCAATTTTTTTTTTTAAAGCGTTAATGTGACATTTGATGAGACAGGTGGATGAAGGATAAAAGAAGAAGGAAAGGAGTCAACGGAATAGGTTCATGAAGAATAAATAAAGGAAGAAGAAGTAGCAGAAGAGGAAGATGAAGAAGAGAAACCAAAAAAAGAGAAAGAACAACAAGATCTTCAAGTGCCACCAAAGACACCTAGTAGACGAATACAAAAGAAAGAATCCATCGGGTCATATTATTAGGAATAAATATGCAAGAGTTGAAACTATAAGAAGAATTTGTTCACTAAAACAACTGGACCTAACACTACTATATACAATTGAGCCAAGAATTTTTGAAGAAACCAACAAGGATGAATTCTAGATCAAAGCCATGGATGAAGAGTTAGATTAGATAGAGAAGAATAACACTTGAGAATTGGTTCCAAGGCCAAGGAACAAGAATGCGATCGATACAAAGTGGGTCTTCATAAACAAATTGAATGAAGATGGACATGTTACCAAGAATAAAGAAAGATTTGTATGCAAAGGATACACTCAGGTTGAAGGTATAGACTTTGAAGAAACATTTCACCCAGTTTCCAGAATGGAATAAATCATATTGATGCTATCTTATGCATTCTCTAAGAATATTAAAGTGTATCAAATGGACATAAAATCAACCTTCCTAAACATGGATCTAGAGGAAGAAGTCTACATTGAGAAACCAGAAGGATTTCAATTGTCAAAGAATGAAAATTATGTTTGCAAGTTGAAGAAGACCTTGTATGATCTCAAGCAGGCTCCCAGAGCATGGTATTATAGACTGGACATATACTTACAAATGCAAGGGTTCAGAAAAGGAAATGCAGAAAACAACCTCTACATCAAGGTAAATCAAGATACTATTTTGTTAATTGAAGTTTATGCTGATGATATTATGTTTGGTAGTGACGATGATAGGATGAGACATAATTTTTCAAAGGATATGAAGGATGAGTTTGAAATGTCATTACTTGGATAATTATCTTTCTTTCTGGGTCTTTAAATATTTCAAAGCAACCAAGGTATTTTTATCTCTCAAACCAAGTATATCAAAGAAATGCTAAAGAGATTCAGAATGGAATATTCCAAACTTGTCAATACTCCTATGCAAACCAGTTGCAAGTTAATTAAAGATGATGATTCAAAGGCTACAGATCAGAGGAAGTATAGGTCAATGATTGGTATCTTACTTTATGTGACAACTTCCAAACCAAATGTGATGTAGGTAGTTGGAAAAGTGGCATGATTTCAAGCAACACCAAAGCAATCACACATTTTGGCAGTGAAGAGGATATTCATATATCTCAAGGGTACAAAATAGTTTGGATTATGGTATCCAAAAGAAAAGGATCTAGCACTTATTTCCTACACAGATGCAGATTAGGCAAGTTGCATTGATGATCGAAGAAGTACAAGTGGAACAACTTTCTACTTGGGTGGGTGTTTGGTATCTTGGCTAAGCAAGAAACAATCATTAGTATCATTGTCTACAACTGAAGCAGAGTATATAGAAGAAACAACATGTTGTACATAGGTTCTATGGATGAAACATAAATTTAAAGATATATAGGTTGAGTATGATAACATGAGTGCCATCATTATCTCAAAGAATCCAATGATGCACTCCAAGATGAAGCACATTCCAATAAAGTTTCATTTTCTATGGGAATAGGTTGTAGAGAATAACATTTGATTTTAGTATGTTTTGACCAAAGAATAGATTGCATACATCTTTAAAAAATTGCTTCCAAGGGAAGATTTTGAGTATCTTCACCAGAAACTTGGCATAGTTTTTGATCCATAATGATTATTGAATGTTATTCTTATATGTCATAGATTTACATGAGGAAGCACCATAAAAAGGAAAGAGGGAGCAGCCCTAAGGAGAGTTCAGTCAAGGGGAGTAGCCCCGACGAGAAGTTACCTTTTCTGTGATGTCAAAGGGGGGAATATTTATTAGATGCATGGAGAAACAACATCGATGCATGATTCTAGGGGGAACGATTGTCACAGGGGGAGCATGAGTGTCATGAATTCAATACTTCATAAGAGTGTTGCCATCAATGCCAATGGGGGATATTTTTTATTAATTTGGTTGGTTGTCATTGATATCAACCCTTGAAGAAAATCCGGTAGCCCCAAAGGTATGGATACCTATCCCATGTTTTCTTGAGGACTAATGTAATGAATATCAGTGGATTTGCATGAAAGGACATCCTATATGGATAGTACATATCATGTAGTTTTCAGTGATATGTGGAACACCACGTAGTTCCTCACGGTTGCGGAGATATGGCTTAGTGAAGTTAGAGAACCCTCATGATTTATATAGAAGCCCCTATAATGTCAAATAAGTCAATTATAAGTAAAGTTGTTGCAATAAGAAAATAATTAAGAATAAATTAATTGCAACAAGAAGTGGTGAGTTTACTATTTATGGTAAAGTGGTTATAAGTGGGAAAGGTAGTTAAAATTTGGTTATCCCTAAAAGAAGGAAATTGGGTAAAATAGTTAGAAGATAATCCCTAAAGGAAGCTACTTGGAGAATATAAATAAGAGAGAAAGGGTCTCCCATTTTCACCTCATTTGAGCACATTGAATATCTATTTTTGTGAAATTTTATGGGTAGGTATCATGGACAAATCTATAGCAGTGAGTCTGAAGCAATGACAAAGTTGCAGGTTTGAAGGGTTGAGACTGTGGTGTTGATTAATTGGGTTGGTTTTCATTGATTTCAACCCTTGAAGAAAGTTTGGTAGTGAATTATGGTAGCACAAAGGTTTGGGTAATGGACCCAAGTTTGTTTGATGGATAATGGTATGAGTTTTGATATATTTGTAGGTAATATTATTCTATATGGATAGTACATGTCATGCCATTTCTGGTGGTATGTGGAACGCCGCATAAATCCTCACGGTTAGATATTTATGGCCATGTGAAGTTGGAGAACCCTCATGAGTCATCTATAAGCCCCAAAGGTCAAATTAGTCAAAGTGGTTTCAAAGAAGAAATTATTTCAATAATAAAGAGAAGTGATGAGTGTACTATAATTCAAAGTTGATACAAAATAAATTATTTAAATAATAAATTTAATGCAGAAATTACTAAGTGGACAAGTGGTTAGAAGTGGGTTAGCCCTAAAATAAGGAAAGAAAAGAAGAAATTATTTAAATAATAAAGAGAAGTGATGAGTGTACTATAAGTCAAAGTGGATAAAAAAGAAATGATTTTAATAATGAATTTAATGGATAAATTACTAAGTGGAAAAGTGGTTAGAAGTGGGTTAGCCCTAAAATAAGGAAAGTGGTTTAAGATGGTTAGAAGGTAACCCCTTGAGGAAGCTACATAAAAGTATAACTAAGAGACAAGGATCTCTCATTTTAATTAAAATTGAGCATATCGAATATCTATAAGTGACCAAGGTAACCAAAGGATATCTAAGGTGAATTTCAGAGGGAAGGTGAAATAAAGAAGGCCAAAATTCAAGGGAGGATAAATTATTTTGATGATGCTTTCTAAGGTATGTTATTTATAGGTCATCTCACCATTTTCGCAATAATTTTTTTTATAGAATGATTCAAACTACAAAATATGGAGGTTGTTGAGGAAACATATCCAAGTAGTTGTTTTAAAAATTTCAGCTTGTGGGTTGTTGTATTTTTGGAGTTACACTTCGTGGAAAATAGGGTTTGTGGCTAGTCCTGAAACTAGTCTAAAACAAGTGTTTCAGGTAACAATGTTGTAACTTCTTCATAATAGATCAAAATTCAATAAGACCAAATTGATTGTTTATATTACAGTCTTTAGTATTCTGTGTACCATTTTCAGATCCATACAACAAATATTCCGTGCGAGGCACTCTCTACATGTTCGCTCTATAAAATAAGTCATGATTCAACAAGGTATGTCATTTTTTCTATAACTCATTTTCTAAGAGGTTCCAAGCAGTGAAACCTGGAGGAATTGCATAAAAGACATTGAAGAACATTGTGTACTATTCATATCTTTATTCATTATAGGTGCATAGTTATGATTATTGCAAGTTAGGGTTGTTGACTAATCCAAAACTAGTCATGTGAGACTAAAGTAAAATTTGAAGAAAATTCTAGTCTCTTGTTAAGGAAGGTTTGTAGGTATGTGATCATATACACCAGGTCTTTTATAGAGTTACAAATCAGATTTGGATGATGAAATTGATGAGGTATTTTGGTTGAGGTATGTTATAGATAGAGGTTGTATAACAATGAGGTTGTGGCACATGGTTTGATGTAATGGTTTATGGTATTTGGTTATGGATAGTGTGATGTATTGCTAGAGAACTTTTGATGGTTATATTGGTATCTTTATTTGGTATATGGCTGAGGTACATGTTGGGTACACGGTTAAGACAAGTATTTGATGAGTTGGCACATACATGAGGTGTGTAATTGATGATGTTGGTACATATTGATGAGTCATAGTTTATGTGTATTTGATGCATGACTGGTACATATTTGATGCATGATTGATGCACTCATTGATGATACATGTTGAGGTACAGGTTAGTGCATGGTTGATGTGCTTGTTTATGGTACATGTTGATTATAGGTTGTTTGGTACAGGTTGGTACTGGTTGTTTGATGCATGGTTGAGGAATTTGTTTATGGTACAGGTTGATGTATGGTACATTTTGGCACATGTTATTGGTATAGGTTGTTACATGTTGTTTGGTATAGGTTGATTGGTAAAGGTTGATTGGTATAGGTTTATAATAGTATATATCACAGTGATAGTGTGATAGTGGTTCCATCATTCTACTTATATTTCAGGGTGGTTGGATGGGTAAAGGACGAGTGGTTGTACCCACCTATCGGTTGTAGCTAGAGAACATAGGGGGTTGTAGCCTCCTTCTGGTTGTAACCATAGAATTGGGGAGTTGGAGCTTACCTCAGGTTGTAGCCTGAGAAACTAGGCGGTTGGAGCCTCCTTCCAGTTTTTGCTGGAAAACAAAGGAAATTGGTGCTTCCAATGAATGTAATTCTTAAAGACATATAAGAAAAAGGATTATGTGGCTTTCTTCCACTTTGGGTTTCCACGTAAAAACAATGGTGTACTTTGTATGTGTATGATTTTTCATTTGTTCATTGTTTATTTTCTCTGCAAATATTGGATGATAATGATAAATTTATATAACACTTGAATTTTATGGTTAAAAAGGATTTGATTGCTCTATTATTGATTCACCCCCCTCTCAGTAATCCAACAATTGGTATCAGAGAAGGTTCCTTCAGGAAATATTTTAACCACTGGAAGGAGATCATGGATTATTCTGAGAATGGAGTACCACTATTTAATGGTCATAATGGTTTAAAGTATGAGCTATGGAGTGGAAGGACCAAAGTATTTTATAGGCACAGGGGTATTATATTTGGCTATAATTCGTTACAGGATATGATCGTTCAAAAAGGAAAAAGACTGCAGCCAAGAAGGAATTGAAGAAGAATAACAAAATAGCAATGGATTTCATCTGGGAAGGATTACCTAATCCAGTAAAAGAAAAGGTTGGTAAATGTTCATCGGCCAAAGAAATTTGGGATAAGTTACATGATATATATTATTCACCCATCGCAGATTTAGAAAATGTCAAAGAAGATGCAGGTACAAATCAAGAAGAAATATGGTCATCATGTAAAATAGATTCAGAATATGGAGAGTACATAATCAACAGAGGTATGTTGTTTTTCTTTAATTGTGAAAAACATGGACATATTGAAATAGAATGCCATGAAGGAAATGGAACAAAAAAACTAATTGAAAAAGAAGACAATTCTGAAGAAGAATTGATCAGTACTTTAGATGAGTTAAGAAAAGAAAGATAAGAAAACAAGTCACTCAATAAATAATTGATGAAACAAAAGAAAAGTTCTCACATTTTTTAAGAAGCCCAACGGGTCATAAGGAACTTAAGAATTTAGCTAGAAGAAGCCAGAAAGATCTAAGAAAATATTAAAGATCAAAAGTAGTATTTGGAAGCCAACATAGTAGCACAGAAGGAAGAAGAAAAAATGAGAGAAAAGATATTGACAGATCATCTTAAGGAAATAACTAACGATCTAAACCAGCTTGAGGCAGAGTTTGGTCAAGAAGAGAAAGGAGTTGAAGAAGAAATAATCACATTAAAAATCCAGCTTGAAGAAGCGAAAAGAACAGAAGAAGTCATGAAGTCTCAGATAATGAAGAAAGAAGAAGAGGTTGGGAAGCTTGAAGAAGAAGTTGTCACATTGAGAAGAAAAATCGTCAAGCTCAACAAGAACATTGAAGAGACAGAAACATCCACATCAGTCATAGAGAATGAAGAGAAGCACTCTAGGTTTCTAGAAAAGAAGAATGAAGAAAATAGAAAGAGTTATGCAGAAGTACTCAAAGGAAGGAATGATGGTCAACTAGAATCTAAGAAAACTATTGAAGATACATCTTCAAGAAGACCATCCATGTTCAAGCCAGAAAGAAGCTTCAATCATGATCATGATTAGTCAAGGACTACACTACAAAGAAGATCATTCACTCCCAGGTATGCAAATTTATTTTATGGTCATTGTTTTTATTGTACTAATTTTGGACATAAGGTTGCAGATTGCAGGGATTATAAAAGAAATGTTCAAGCAAGAAATGCCTATGTGGCCCCATGTAACATTGAATGTTACAAATGTCATAATTATGGACACATAACTAGTTATTGTATAAGCATGATTGATACTTCCACGAAAGACAACACTAATATCAGATATAAGAAAGTATGGATAAGAAAACACAAAGAAAAGGTGAACAAATACCAAGTCCTAGAGATCGCAAGATTATCAATAAAACGAGATGAAGAAAATTCTACAGAGAAAAAGAAAGATGACAGATACAAAAAGGTTTGGAAAATAACTGAAAGAAAAGAAGGACAAGTAAATAAGGAATAGGTTCAAGTGATTGTACTTTTAGGCATTATAGTGAAAGATGAATCCACAGACTAAAAGAAAGAAGTTAGAGTTCAGAGAGATGAAGAATGTACCAATGAAGATGATGATGAATACACATCAGAGAAGGAATTGTTCTGAGCCATCCATCTTAGAGACTCATAGGTAACATGAATATTAGATAGGGGGAGTATATGTGATAGCTATGATAGACCAAAGAACCATCCTTCGAGCAACTTGCAAAGTTTGAGTAGACATATCCAGAGCAGTCAGTTAGCAGGAGTATAGTTTGATAGTTGTAGTAGTGAAGACTTCATGATAGTATAGTGATAAATGGGTGAGCATTATGGAAAGTTGTGCAGTAGAGTCTTGGACAGTATGGATAGAGATGGATTTGCAAGAAAACTTAGCAGGATTGGAAAGATATATGACAATGGATGAGATAATGGATTCATAGATTGGTTCAGAGACAAAGGAACATTATGGATGTTAATTACACAGAAAATGGCTTGAACAATGCTAATGGATTCCAATTTGACAGATATTTTTTGGACACATACAGTGCATACAATAGTTCACATTCAAAACACAGTAATTCTCAGAAACAACAATGAAAAAACTCCCTATGAGCTATGTAAATGAATACCATCAAATGTAAATCACTTCAGAATATTTGGAAGCAAATGCTACATCAAAAGAGAAGATGGTAGAATGGGAAAGTTTGACTCTCATGTGGACAAAGGAGTACTTGTTGGTTACTCAAGTACAAGGAAAGCATGTAAGTGTTACAATCCGATATCGAACAAATTCGTGGAAAGCATCAATGTAAAAATTGATGAAACAGGTGGACGAGAATCAAAGGAAGAAGAAAATGAATCAGTGGAACAGCTTTACGAAGAAGAAGCAAAAGATGAAGAAGAAGTAGAAGAGGAATATGAAGAAGATCAGACAGAAGTAGAAGAGGAAGTTTATAAAATGCCTCCAAAGACACCTAGAAAACAATTATAGAAGAATCATCCTACAAATCAGATTATTGGAAACAAAGATGTAGGAGTTGATAGTATAAGAAGAATCTATTCACCAGAACAAATGACCATAGCACTCTTATCTACGATTGAGCCAAACATTTTTTAAGAGGCCAATAAGGGTGAATTATGGAATAAGGCCATGGATGAAGAATTGGATCAAATAGAGAAGAATGACACTTGGGAATTGGTTCCAATACCAAAGAATAAGAATGTGATTGGAACAAAGTGGGTTTTCATAAATAAATTGAATGAAGATGGACAGGTTACAAGGAGCAAAGCTAGATTGGTATGTAAAGGATACGCACAGTTTGAAGGAATCGACTTTGAAGATAAATTTGCCCCAGTTGCCAAAATGGAAGCAATCTAATTTCCCTTAGCTTATGCATGCTACAAGAATATTAAAATGTATCACATCGACGTGAAATCGTATTTTATGAACAAGGAACTTGAAGAATAAGTCTACATTGAACAACTAGAAGGATTTCAATTGTCAGAGAATGCATATTATGTGTGTAAATTGAAGAAGGCCTTGTGTGGTCTAAAACAAGCTCCTAGAGCATGATGCTCTAGATTGGATAAATATCTATAACATGCAGGGTTCATAAAAGGAAGTGCATACATCAACCTCTACATCAAGGTAACTCAAGATGGTATTTTATTAATTGAAGTTTATGTTGATAATATTATTTTTGGAAGTACTGATGAGAGGTTAAGCTAGAAATTTGTAAAGGATATGCAGAATGAATTTGAAATGTCATTACTCGAAAAACTATCCTTCTTTTTGGGTCTTCAGATACATCAAAGAAACCAAGGATTTTTTATTTCTCAAACTAAGTATATTAGAGAAATGATAAATAGGTTCAGAATGGAAGATTGCAAACCAGTTACCACTCATATGCAAACTAGTTGCAAATTGAGCAAATATGATGATTCAAAGTCTACAGACTAGAGGAAATATGGGTTAATGATTGGTAGCTTACTATATGTGGCAACATCCAGACTAGATTTAATGTAGGCAGTGGGACAGGTGGCATGATTTCAAGAAGCACCAAAGGAATCACATGTATAAGCAGTGAAGAGGATTTTCAGATATCTCAAAGGAACATAAGAGTTTGGATTATGGTATTCAAAAGGAAAGTATCTATCACTTATTGCATACACAGATGTAGATTGGGAAGGTTCCATTGATGACCGACGAAGCACCAGTGGAGAAACGTTCTACTTGGGTGAGTGATTAGTATATTGGCTCAGTAAGAAACAATCATCAATATATTTATCTATAGTTGAAGGAGAGTGTATTGCAGCAGGAGGTTGTTGTACTCAGGTTCTATGGATGAAACAAACTTTAACAGATATACAGGTTGATATGATGAGCCCATTCCAATCTATTATGATAATACAAGTGCTATCAGTATCTCAAAGAACCCAGTGATGCACTCCAAGATGAAGCACATTTCAATAAAGTATCACTTTCTATGGGAATAGATTGCAGAGAAGAACATCAAAGTTGAATATGTGGGAACAAAATAACAAGTGGCAGACATCTTTACAAAACCTATTCCAAGGGAAGCCTTTGAGTATTTTCGCCAGAGACTCGGAGTAATTTCTACTCCAAAATGAATTGTTTTGAATGGTTATCTTATATGTATTAGATTTTGATCTGAAAACTTGGTGAGAATCTTCTTACATCCAAATATTCAAAAATAAGTTCTTTTACTGATGCGATTGCATGTGAATAAGAGGAATAACGTTAATTAACAATGCCTTATTAATGAATACATTAACATGAAAGCATCAAATTGTCAAAAGTATTGTGCATGTTTATGCAAATAAAACTCTACTTAACCAAGTGAGAATGCATCAACATCACACATACAACATTGATAACAATATGATAATGGAGTTCACCAGACCCCCTAGCTACGTCTTTGGATTCATGAATCACATGAATCTACTTTATTGATTATGCTTCAAAAGGGCTACATAAACAAGCCTACAACCTGTTTGTCCTTTACAAATATGTTCTATGAATCAATAAGCTCTCAATAATCTTTCCACGAGATTTTTCCTTTCCTCTCCTTATTGACCCCCAAGAAGGGTTTATATAACGTCTCCATCTCAACCACATCAATATTTTCATGGAGATAATATCTCTCAAGATCCCCTAAAATTAGGATATTGGCATATCTCAAGGGATTGGTTTGAGAATATCTCTCAACCATCCATGAAGATCTCAACTCTCCTTAGTACTGTCCTTGAGACTAGGGATTGAAAGCCAACATGGCTTTGCACCAAATAATCCCTTTTAAATGATGAAAAATACATAATTATGAGAATCCTATATCATGTATTAAACATTTTACAAATGCCATTTTTCCCCTAAATATCAACGAACCATATCTCTAGCATTTGAAGTTCAATTGAATTCATTCGAAATGCATCGGAAAGCTCATTGTGAGCTCTTTGTTGATTGGACAATGTTGGCAATTTTTGAAGCTGACTGAAAATGTGTTGACTGTGAAGATCCTCCTGGATCACACCTACCAATGGAGAAAAACTTTTAGACCTCCAAAAGTATCAACTTTGACCTAAAATCCATCATCAATTGCATGCAAATGTCTTCATTCCCTATACTTCAGAATCAAAATGTAACTCAAGCAATTGCAACTACCACCAAGCAAATGTTCTGAAAGGAACATTCCCTGTCTCCTTCACCTCTTGTTCTTCGAAGATTAAATTTTGAAGCCCACATCTGCTTAAATTTACAACCTGTAACTGATGATACTTGCATAAGTTTCTTACTTGCCAAGAGTTTATAACTACACTCTTGGTCAAGTTTACAATGAATCACCAAATGGCGTAGGAAAAACACCTCAATCAACTATTTACAATTGTGTTTACAAAATGAAAAATGAGGAAACACCATAAAGAGGACAGTTCAGGTTGGGGGATCAGTTTTAGGAAGAGTTTATTCAGGGGGGGTATCACCAAGGATAGTT
The DNA here is from genome assembly GCA_009831015.1 of Picea engelmannii. Classification (NCBI taxonomy): domain Eukaryota; kingdom Viridiplantae; phylum Streptophyta; class Pinopsida; order Pinales; family Pinaceae; genus Picea; species Picea engelmannii. The sequence continues at coordinate 521,973 of ML788292.1, read as the reverse complement.
CAGTTAGGGGGAGAAACCCTTGATGGAAAGATACATTTGCCATTAATGACAAAGGGGGAGAGATTTATCAGATGCAAAGGTAAATGCTTGGAGAAAGAGAACAAAGCCATGGTTTCAAGGGGAGAGATGGTCACACGGGGGAGCATGAGTGATATGACTTCAATATTTCATCAAATTGTTTCCACCAATGTCAAAAGAGGAGATTGTTGATTAATTGGGTTGGTTGTCATTAATGTCAACCCTTGAAGAAAGTTCGGTAGCGAATTATGGTAGCAAAAAGGTTTGGGTAATGGACCCAAGTTTGTTTGATGGATAATGGTATGAGTTTTGATATATTTGTAGGTAAGACTATTCTACATGGATAATACATGTCAAGTCATTTCCGGTGGTATGTGGAACGTCACATAACTCCTCACGGTTAGATAGTTATGGCCATGTGAAGTTGGAGAACCTTCAAGAGTCATCTACAAGCCCCAAAAGGTCAATGTAGTCAAAGTGGTTGCAAAGAAGAAATTATTTAAATAATAAAGAGAAGTGATGAGTGTGCTCTAAGTCAAAGTGGATACAAAATGAATTATTTAAATAATAAATTTATTGGAGAAATTACTAAGTGGACAAGTGGTTAGAGGTGGGTTAGCCCTAAAATAAGGAAAGCAAAGAAGAAATTATTTAAATAATAAAGAGAAGTGATGAGTGTACTATAATTCAAAGAGGATACAAAATAAATTATTTAAATAATAAAGTTAATGGAGAAATTACTAACTGTACAAGTGGTTAGAAGTGGGTTATCCCTAAAATAAGGAAAGTGGTTTAAGATGGTTAGAAGGTAACCCCTTGAGGAAGCTACATAAAAGTATAAATAAGAGGCAAGGATCTCTCATATTAATTAAACTTGGGAATATTGAATATATATAAGTGAATGAGGTAATCAAAGGATATCTATGGAAAATTTCATAGGGAAGGTGAAGTACAGAAGGCCGAAATTCAAGGGAGGATAAATTCTTTTGATGATGCTTTCTAAGGTATGTTATTTATAGGTCATCTCACCATTTTCACAATAACATTTTTTATAGAATGATTCAGACCAAGAAATATTGAGGTCGTTAAGGGAACATATCCAAGTAGCTGTGATAAAAATTTGAGCTTGTGGGTCTTTGTATTTTTGGAGTTAGACTCCATGGAAAATAGGGTTTGTGGCTAGTCCTGAAACTAGTCTAAAATGGGTGTTTCGGGTAAAAACGTCGTAACTTCTTCAAACAGATCCAAATTCAGTAAAAAAAAATGTACTGGTTAGAGTACAGTCTGTAGTACTATTTGTACCATTTTCATATCCATACAACAAATATTCTGTGTGGGGCACGCTCTACAATTTTGTTCTCTAGAATAAGCCAAAATTCAACAAGGTATGTCATTTTTGCTATAATTCATTTTTTGAGAGGTTCCAAGTAGTGAAACCTGGATGAATTGCATAAAAGACACTGAAGAACATTTTGTACTATTTTCGTATCGTTATCCATTATGGGTACATAGTTATGATTATTACAAGTTAGGGTTGTTGACTAATCCAAAATTAGTCATGTGAGACTAAAGTAAAATTTGATGAAAATTCTAGTCTCTTGTTAAGGAAGGTTTGTAGGTATGTGATCATATACACCAGGTCTGTTACAGAGTTACAAATCAGATTTGGATGATGAAATTGATGAGGGATTTTAGTTGAGGTATTTTACAGATAGAGGTTGTATAACAATGATGTTGTGGCACATGGTTTGATGTAATGGTTTATGGTATTTGGTTATGGATAGTGTGATGTATTGGTAGAGAACTTTTGATGGTTATATTGGTATATGCATTTGGTATATGGTTAAGGTACATGTTGGGTACATGGTTGAGACAAGTATTTGATGAGTTGGCACATACATGAGGTGTATAGTTGATGATGTTGGTACATCTTGATGAGTCATAGTTTATGTGTATTTGATGCATGATTGGTACATATTTGGTGCATGGTTGATGCACTCATTGATGGTACAGGTTGAGGTACAGGTTGGTGCATGGTTGATGCACCTGTTTATGGTACATGTTGATTATAGGTTGTTTGGTATAGGTTGGTACAAGTTGTTTGGTGCATGGTTGATGCATTTGTTTATGGTACATGTTGAGGTACAGGTTGGTGCATGTTTGATGCACCTGTTGATGGTACATGTTGATTACAGGTTGTTTGGTATAGGTTGGTACAAGTTGTTTGGTGCATAGTTGATGCATTTGTTTATGGTACATGTTGAGGTATAGGTTGATGTATGGTACATGTTGGCACAAGTTATTGGTATAGGTTGTTAAAGGTTGTTTGGTGCAGGTTTATTGGTATAGGTTTACAAGAGTATATCTCATAGTGATAGTGTGATAGTGGTTCCATCATTCTACTTATATTTCAGGGTGGTTAGATGGGGCAAGGACAAGTGGTTGTATCCAGATAACATAGTGGTTTGTAGCCTCCTTCTGGTTGTAGCCAAAAAATTGGGGAGTCGGAGCTTCCCTCAGGTTGTAGCCTGAGAAACTAGAGGGTTGGAGCCTCCTTCCAGTTGCAGCTGGAAAAAAAAGAAAGTTGGTGATTCCAATGAACGTAATTCTTAACGACATATAAGAAAAATGATTTTGTGTTTTTCTCCCGCTTTGGGTTTCCACGTAAAATCATTGGTGTATTGTGTATGTGTATGATTGTTCATTTGTTCATTGTTTATTTACTCTGAAACTATTGGATGATAATGCTACATTGATATAACACTTGCATTTTATGGTTAAAAAGGATTTGATTTCTATATTACTGATTCAACCCCCCC
>ML788292.1:495328-510116 GCA_009831015.1 Picea engelmannii | reverse complement strand
ATCATGGACTCTGAAATATTTCTTCAGTCCAAGTAGCCAAGCCTCGGCTTCCTCTCCCTTCTTTATCTCACCGTCGAAGGAGGGAGGTTTGGCCTTTCTGAATTCCTCAAATTTATGACTCTTGGAAGTCTTTTTCTTCTTCTGTTTTCTTTGAGAATAGGAACTAGTCCTGCTGCTGGAAGAGCCTTATGAATCACCAGCTTCCTTCTCAATGGAATCGTCCAGCACTAGTCCTTTACCTCTGGGGTGGACCTTTCTTGATGTGCTTCTCTCAGTATGGCCACTGACACGACCATGATTCTGCATCTCAGGTTCTTGCTGCATTTGTCGTTGTAGGTCAGATAAGCTCTGCAGTAAAACTGCATTAATTTCGGTTTTCTTTTCTTGTTCTTTCATCATCCTTTCATTGTAGGCCTTGCAGCTTTGCAATTCAACCATGAGACTCCTCACAGTCTCAGCTAGATCTGGAGGGGTTCCTATTGCTCTTCTTTCATCAGACTCTTCATCTCTGTTGTGGGAGCCTTCTCCCACCTCTTGGTGAGTCACCATACTCTGCGTCTGTAGATTCCCATGGCTGATTGTCCGCTTGAGTGAAAAGACAAACGCTGGTTATTAGTCAAGAGTTAAATACATTTTTATAATTTGTGCATAATTTATAACTCTTTCACATGCATACACAATCGGGTTCTCGTTTCCAAGTTTTAATCCTGGACAAGAGAGTTACGTTATGGGTTACTCTTCGTAGGAGTACTTCGAACGGAGCTTATGCGCAACTCGTGCATGATCCCAATTAGGCCGAGTGTTGTAACCATGCTCTGATACCACTTTGTCACACACCCACAATGCAAATCAAAATTTTTCATTGATTTCTCAACAATCAGAATCCCCGAAGTCCTACGGGGCTTAGCACAGGCTAGCTCTTTCCTTTTTCCACCTCCATATGATTGTAGTTCACGACTATGGACCAAATCAGCATGGCGTCTTTTCGCACTCTGTGACTCAGTGCTACCGGAACGTCGAGTCGCTCTACCCTGCAAACCCCGAGCTTGAAATAATGAAACGCCGAACCCTGACGGGGCTAGCGAGGGGCAAGTTTCTCTATTGGGGTCTTGTCTATGGGACCCTATATGGTGTCCACGCGCTTAATCCATCCAAGAGCTTATCGGATTTTCGCGATTCGGGGAATCGCGATACACGACTTCTACCTTTCCCCATTCAAATCCCCAAAACTTTCAAGGTCCCCAAAGTTTCCCTCCAAAGGGAGATCGACAACCGTAAGCCTCCCTTGATCCAATGGCATGGATCCTTTCAGGGTTTCGGTACTTGGGAGTTCGAAGTGCAATGACTCCAAGACTCTTCGTCATTCAAATCTCTGAATTCCGATATGGGAAGTGATGCAGTCGCACTCCCAAGCACGTCCGCTCACAGGATCATTCAATCAGTTCATGAGTTGAAGCAGCTCATTGGATTCCCTGCTGGAATCTCTGTCAAAACCTGATCCACGGGTCCTTCTCTACCTGTCACGGTCTTTTCATACGACCACTACTCTTTCCACAATGGGAAATGCATATACTTTCGGGTTTCGGGGTTTCGTGATCCTCGATGTCAAGAGTTCCCTGTTTTCTTGAATCCCCGATTTCTGATGAGCTAACTCACCGATATGGTCCCTTACGTGTTAGCCCTCCTAGCTAAACTCCTGACCCACGTGACCACTATCTCACAAGACCACATCCTTATCTCCTGTCGGGTTTTTGGACTTTCCAATGATGAAATGTACTCGTCCTTAGGATTCGCGATCCATCGAATCCCAATATGCCGATATGATGACAGCTAGCCTTACAATGGATGCTTTTCACTTGGTTGGGATTCTGGGCTTCGCAATTCCGAAGTGTATTGACTTCTTGTCCACGGGATTCCCGATTTTTCCGATGGATAACTTTCCTTTCGGGACTTTCCCCGAATGATCCGATTGTCTCCACGCGTCCTCCTAAGATGGATGGTCCTGATCGCTTCTCGCGATTTCAGAGTTTCCGCTATTGAAATACTCCGGCATCTTGTCCCTTCGATTTCTGAAATGGCGATGGACTCCCGATCTTGCCCACGTGTCCTCCTCTGATGGACGGTTCAGATTGATTCCATAATTTTCACTATGAAAATTCCCGATCCCATGTCATCGTGACTCCCGATTTCACGAATGTCGATATCCCGATGGCCACACCTCTCGTCCGGACTTTCAACCTCTTTTTCACAAGGGCTTAACCCTCATGCATCTCTTAACAGATCCAACGGCTTTTAGTTTGTTCTAGCTAAGATCTAACGGCTCAGATATGTCCCATGTTGCGCACTCTCCCACTACTTCATGGACGTGGAAAAATCAACAGTCCAGATGTTCTCATGGACCTTGGGGGTCTACGATCTCAATTTCCTTGCTATTCACAAGGATAGAGGAAAAGGGGCAAGGTATGCAATGCCCTTGTTTTCTTTCGTCGATCTAATGGTCGTGAATGACCATGGGTCTTCTGACGGGATCTCATCCGTCGATCAATACTTATCCCTACGCTGCTACTTCAGGATTTTTAAGAGGGTCATTCCTCCTCTTGCAGGGTTGTCAAGACTTGCACATTCAAGTCCTTTTTCCAGGTTCTTGGTAAACCTTTCCAAGGAGGGAATCTCTGTGAAGAGATCTATTTCGGGGCATTCCGAGGGACAGATAAGGGGAACAAATTCCCGAGAACGAACTGGAAGTTTGAATTGGTTTTAACTTATGCATAATTAAATTCATTTATCAACATAAGCCATGCGTGGTTTTTTTGTTATAAGCATATACAACTACTAGTACTGATCAAAATACCACACAGACATTCTTATAATGAAAACATTCACAGTTTCACAGCTTATGAGCATAATTATCAAATTACATATATTTCAAGGAGCCAGAGGCAACACACTTATCAGAAATAACACCAGAAGTGAGTGCAACTGCTGAGAGGGGTGCTCGTTTCCACCCAACCGTAGGCTTAGCGACTCCCATCGGATTTACCACTAGCCACCCCCGAGATGAGACCACGATGCTATCAGACTGTGTCTCCATTTACCAATGACCAGGAGCGAAGGTTGCAATCCTTCCTCTCTGCTATCACTCACTCTGCGTAATGCCATATTTATCCCCTCGCGTCTTCCCCCAATCGCTTCTACCCCACGCCTTATCCTCTTGCGAGTTTGTGTGTGGCACGATTACCCTCATGCTGATCAGACCTGACGGCTCTACGGATGGGAGGTTCACCTCCCATCCCTCATTAAACCATCTACCTACCATCTTGCGATACATTTAATTCAGGGACAGCGAGCCTCTTTTGGTTCTCCGGGCCAGTGGAGTCCAAATACGGTATTAATTCTCGATGGAAGTTAACGCCACCTTTCCAGGTGCCTTCCACCGCCATCGTGGTCTCTTTTTCTGCACATCCCCTCTCAGCAGTCCTGCAATAAAATTCATATTGTTATTCACATTCATTGACCTTTTCCTCAAGGTCCATTTACATCACATATTCACATTTATGAGTTTGCCATAGTTCTTGGCCAGTCCAGTTATTTTTACAAACTGGGGGAAACAGGGTGTTACATAATCCAACACATAATTGACTGTGATCTAGGTGGAAAACTAAGGGGATTTCTAGGTGGAACCAGTATGCATCTTGGACTGAAAATTTGAAGTGCTTGGGGAAAAATCCATAAGGTTGGCAAAGGTTCAATGGACCTATTATGGTCTTGAAGATGCAACATGGGAGAATGAAGAAACTATGTAGGAAGAACACCCACAAATTTTTTCCAATTTTGAAGAAGATGGAAGTTTAAAATGCAAGAATCCATTTTTGGGAAGCTAGGTTTTAGAACCATATATTATAAATTATTGATTACCGACCCTAATATCCCTGATAAAATAATGGTGCAACCTGATGGAATGAAGGAAATAAAGAGGGTGCATTCCTTGGGTCAACGGATTGAGAAGAAAACGATATTTTGGTTGGAACTATTGTTGGAGAGTAAATAGATTGAATAACTTTATTTTATGAATATTATGATGTAAATTTGTATATATATTTCAACATGGTATTGTGCATCAAGGATGATGCACAATTGTTGTGGAGGGGGAATGTAACAACCCCACTATAATCCCCAATTTAATTAATGCATAATGTAGATATGAATATGGCTATGGCCAAGCGATGTAATATGTGAAATGTATTTTTTTATTTTTAATCAAATAATGTGATTCCAAATACGGGGAAAAAGGATAGAGATGGGGGTTGATTAATCCACAAGAGAATGGGAATGCCTAAGAGAGTCTAAGAGGAGTTCCAAGAGGGAAATGGTTTATGGGTATTAATTTAAACCCATATTTTTTAATTCTATTATGTTTTGAGTCAACCATATATATATATATATATATATATATTAAGTGTATGAGAGTCCAATCATTGAATACCTATCAAAGGGTGGGTGTAGAAGTCACATCCCATAGTTATTGGAGCAAATGGGGGTGAAGTAAAATCAACATTGGGTAGAGTGAGTAGTTAATTGTCTTGGGAAAATAGAAGAAATCCGTATGGGGAGTGTAGACAGTTTTTCACATTCAGTCTAGGCATGAACAAAAAAGGTATAGCAAGGAAAAAGAGCATGAGAGCTATAGCAGAAAGGATAAGTGAAGTATAGTGCATGCTAAAGCATATTTGGAGCGTTTTGGGGATGGTAATTGAAGAGCCATGTTTTCATCCATAAAGAGTGAACTCCGGAGTGAGTTAGACTGTAAAAACAAGTGTTTGTTTTTGTTATTCTTGGTAGTTTTCCTAGCAGTGAATTCCCTTGAGTTCCTAGCAGAGACATTCCTAGTTTCCTATGCTAGAGAGACCCTGATAAATGAATGATATGCTCAATGGATTAATAACAGTGAAGGGGCACATTCCTTGGATTGGGCGGGTCAAGAGGAAGAGAGCTAGAGGAATTTTTGGATAGTTATAGGAGAATACTAGTGGGTTGTGGGATATTAAGTTGTGAGGGGATTGTGTGAGGCACCCTTCTTTTGTGGATTCCTATCCCTAATTGGGGACTGAATTGTTGTTGAGATATAGAACATCATGTATATGGTTGGGTGGAACATCCTTCCCAAGTAGTTGGTTGCACAAGTTTTCTTTTAAAGATAAGTGTTTATCTATTATCTAAGTTTTCTTATGAGTTATATGGCTGTGGATTTTACTTTGTGAATGTGAATGGTTTTATGTGTTGTTATAGATTATTTATTAACTGCATACATGTTCCTTTAGAACGTAGTAGATGCATTTAATTATGGGAATCATAATCTAGTTAAATATGTGCATAATTTGTAGTTGGCAATCTATAGGAAATGAATTAGAAAGAAAAAAAAATGTTTTTTTTGTGTATTCCATGTACTGATGTTCCTTAGTTAAGTTGGGGGACGTTACAATGGGAGGATGGTGATTAGAAGGAAACTTGTTTGTTGATTCTATGGGAGTATTCCACATTAATGCATTATTCCATTAAAAACAATTACAAGGAAAAGTGTGCCAAATAGTTTTCAGAAGGTATTGCATCTTCTCTAAATATATGAAGGAGAATGATATTGCAATACAACCATGAACCTAATTTTCCCATATTTTTTACCCAATAAGGTTAAAAAAATAATTATTCTTTTGGGCCTGAAATAACATATGAAATTGTGTATGCACAAGTTTTTTGACTAATTTTTCAATCACAATTTCAACCTAATTTTCGTCCCCTTTTTAACTAAATTATAAAGTGTGATTGAAATTTAGGTCGGTATTTAGTTAAAAAAAATAGGGCATAAATAATGGTCAACAAGACACTCCAAATAATACAAAAAATGCATGCTAATATTGGTTGAAAACGAGGTCATAATATAGGTCAAAAACATTTTTCTAGTTTTATAGTTGAAACACTAATTAAAGTTTCATTAAACAATAGGTGTATAGCTAATGAACTAACAAATTTTAAGAGAAAATTAAATCATTATTGCATTTAAAGAAAATAGCATAATTATGACATAATGGAAAAAAATTAAATACGGAATTTAGAAATATTAAATGAAGATAAATAATCTCATATCATTGGGAATATAAATGGAAACAATTAAATCACCAACATATCAACACCACCAATAATATATAAGAATAAACAATCAATATACAAGTATGTCAATGTCTCAATAAACCATGCAATTGAGTAATGTCAACAATAAAAAAAAAATGTCATCATAGAATTAGGCATATGTTCACGATGATCATAAACCAAAAATTAAGATGATGCTATGGAGGAATAAGATGTAGATGTGTGTCATTGTGTGCATCCCAAGCATCTATTAGAATAAACATCGATGCATGATAGTTAAAAATATAGTAAATATATACTTTTGAAAATTTCATGCTTTATATTACAATGTTTAATAACATATCTCGCATATATACCTAATGGTTCACACAAATTTGATCTCATCACTCAACCATTTTTTGATCCTTTCCTCTAGGCCCATTACCATTTTCTCCTCTTGGGTTGTTGAGGAAATGTCATAGTGGAGACTATATCTTCAGATGAAATTCCATAGGGTAAAGGTCTGGATGAAATTCCATCCAGACCTTTGAGAGGTGAGATATCAATTGATTTGTGGGTTGTTAATTGATGATTTAGTCCCTCATGATATCTTAAGCACTTTGAATTTAAGAATTTTCCTTACTTGTAGTTACCATGTGTCATTAATATTATGTCTTATGTTGTGTAGTTTTTCTTTCTTAAGGCATTTTAAGTTTTAAAAATGACTTCATGTTCATACCAATTTTTTCATGCATGTAGGCCACTAAGAACTTTTCAAGATAAGTTGCATGATGAGAGGATCAAAATCCAAATGAAACAAGAACAAGGAAAAGGAAATAACAAAACAAGGAAGGTTTTGTGTTGAGATCATGCACTACAATGTTAAACCACTCTAACATCAACCATTCAAGTAACAAGGTGGAGGAAATAACAAAAAAGAAGTGTTTGGTAAAAATGCAAGTAGATGGTTAAGTAAGAAGAAATTGTGTTCATGATATTATTTTTTGGAGGTGAGTCAAGCCCATATTTTCAAGTTAATCCATGCACAAGGAATAAGAGAGGACAAAATGAATTTGGGGATTCCCATTTTCCTTGGGTTGTTTGACTTAGAAAAAATGAATAGTCATACTTTCCCTCTTAAAAATTTGAGGTTTCCATGATAGGTTGCATGATGAGAGGACCAAATGCCAAACCAAAAAACATGGTTTGGACCAAGTGAAACAATAAGCTATATGAAACAAGAAAACAAGAAAACATTTGGTTAAAAGGCAAGGAGATGGTAAAAAAAAGAGAATTTTTTTTCACGAGATTAATTTTTGGAGATGCTCGAAGCCCATATTTGAAATTTGATCCATGTACAAGCAAGAAGAGAGGGAAAAAAAATGGCATTCACATTTTACTTAGGTTTTTTGGCTTGGGCAAAATAAGTCATCATACTTTCACTCTCAAAAGAATAAGGATTTCAAGACAAGTTGCATGATGAGAGGGCCAAAGGACAAATAAAACAACAAGGGAAGATGAAACAACAAAACAAGGAAGGTTTTCTACTGATATCATGCACTATAGCATAAGGTCATTTCAACATTAGCCATTCAAGAAACAAGGAGGAGGAAACAATTAACTAAAACACGTGTTTAATAAAAAGGCAAGTTGATGGTAATATAAGGAGAGGATTTGTTCATGAGATTACTTTTTGGGGTTGATTCAAGCCTAAATTTTCAATTTTATCCATGCAGAAGGAAGAAGAAAGGACAAAAATATTTTTGGGTTTCCCATTTTCATCGGGGCATTTGGAATGAACAAATGAATCTCCATACTTTTCCTCTCAAAATTTGAGGCTTCCAAGATAGTTTTTATTATGAAAGGATCAAAATTCAAATTAAACAACAAGGTGGAGACCAAGAAAAAAAAAGGTGAAGATCTTGTATTTATGAGATTAATCTTTGGAGGTGAGTCAAGCCCATATTCACAAGCCAAGCTATGCACAAACAAGAAGAGAGGGAAAAATGAATTTGGGGTTTCCCATTTTCTTGGGTTGCTTTATTTGATCAAAATGAGCCACGATACTTTCCCTCTCAAAAAATTGAGGCTTCCAATATAATTTGCATGATTATAGGACCAAAGGAAAAACAAAACAACAAGGAAAAGACTTAGAAAAACAATAAGGTAGAGGCAACACCAACATAAGGAAGTGTTTGGTTAAAAGGCATGGAGATCATCAAATAAGAAGAGTATTTTAAGGTGAGTCATTTGTATGAACATAGAGTACTTTGAGAACATATGTATGATAATAGAGTACTTTGAGAATATGATACCAAAGAAGCTTTCCATTAAAGTGCATGTGTAGCTCAATGTGTTTGTAGTGTTGATTTTGAACTAGATATTTGGTGATTTGAATGGAACTATGATTATATCTCTAAAATGTGGTCATATGTTGTTGTTGGAATCCAAAATCTAAAAGGATTTTCTAAAGCCAAGGTGATTCTTGAGTTGCACTAATTGTTGCTCGATACTGTTCTTTTACTGAATTAAAGAGCAAGGGAAAGTTGTTTTTTACAAGCCCAAGTGATAGGTTTGGAACTAATATTGAAAACATAACTTGCAATAGAATTTTGATCATTGGGGTAGCCAGCCCAATTGGAGTTAGTGAAACCAAGCAATAAAGGAGTCCCATCTATATTGTAATGTATCTCAAACTAAATTATATCCTAGATATACCAAGGCATCATGTTTACTACTTTCTAGTGGCTCTCATGGGGTATTTGAATATATCAGAAAACAAGACCAATAACAAAGGAAATATAAAGATCGATATGATTCAAATACAAAATGCTACCAAATAATTGACAATAAAAAGTTGCATCTACTTTAGGTGTAGTATAGGTCTTCTTGTCTTTGGAAGGAATGCCAATTTTCTGTAGAACGCAATTTTCTTTCTTCCTATTATCTTCATCATTGATGGATATTTTGAGTACATCAACATAGCTTTTATGTTTTCCTTCATTTACTTTCTTTGAGGGCTCTTTATATTTTGAATATTATTTGGTGGTAATATGAAACTTATCATAGCTAAGACCAGTCTTAATGAATGTAGACCTTTGACAATTGATGATATCATCTAAGGTTTCAGTTGTTGATTAATTGGGTTGGTTTTCATTGATGTCAACCATTGAAGAAAGTCCGGTAGCGAATTATGGTAGCACAAAGATTTGGGTAATGGACCCAAGTTTGTTTGATGTATAATGGTATGAGTTTTGGTATATTTGCAGGTAATACTATTCTATATGGATAGTACATGTCATGTCATTTCTGGTGGTATGTGGAACGCCACATAACTCCTCACGGTTTGAGAGTTATGGCCTTATGAATTTGGAGGACCCTCATATGTTGGCTTGAAGCCCCAAAAGGTCAAATAAGTCAAAGTGCTTGAAAATAACAACTTATTTAAATAATAAAGTGAAGTGACAAAGTCAAAGAGGATTATTTAAATAATAAAGTGAAGTGACAAAGTCAAAGAGGATTGTTTAAATAATAAAGTGAAGTGGCAAAGTCAAAGAGGATTATTTAAATAATAAAGTGAAGTGACAAAGTCAAGGAGGATTATTTAAATAATAAAGTAAATGGAGAACTTCCTAATTATGGAAAGTGGTTAGAAGTGGGTTAGCCCTAAAATAAGGAAATCGGGTTAAGATGGTTAAAAGGTAACCCCTTCAGGAAGCTACATGAAAGTATAAATAAGATGCAAGGCTCTCTCATTTTAATTACACTTGAGAATATTGAATATCTAATGGTGAATGAGGTAACCAAAGGATATCTAAGCCAAATTTCAAAGGGAAGGTGAAGTAAAGAAGGCCGGAATTCAAGGGAGGATAAATTCTTTTGATGATGTTTTCTAAGGTATGTTATTTACAGGTCATCTCACCATTTTTGCAATAACTTTTTTTTTAGAATGATTCAGACCACGAAATTGGGAGGCCATTGAGGAAACATATATAAGTATTTGTGGTTCAAATTTAATCTTGTGGGTCGTTGTATTTTTGTAGTTACACTCCATGGAAAATAAGGTTTGTGGCTAGTCCTGAAACTAGTCTAAAACAAGTGTTTCAGGTAAAAAAATCATAACTTATTCATAACAGATCCAAATTTATCACGAACAAATGTGTTGGTTATAGTACAATCTTTAGTATTATTTGTAAAATTTTCAGATCCATACATCAAATATTTTGTGTGGGGCACGCTCTACAAGTTCGCTCTCTAGAATAAGCTAGAATTCAACAAGGTATGTCATTTTTTTTATAACTCCTTTTCTAAGAGGTTACAAGTAGTGACACTTGGAGGAATTGCATAAAACACTGTGAAGAAAATTGTGTACTATTTTCAAATATTTATTCATTATAGGTACATAGTTATGATTATCTCAAGTTAGGGTTGTTGACTAATCCAAAACTAGTCATGTGAGACTAAAGTAAATTTTCATGGAAATGATAGTCTCTTGTTGTTAAAGTTAAGGAAGGTTTGTAGGTTGAGGTATAGGTTGGTGCAAGGTTGATGCACTTGTTTATGGTACAAGTTGATTACAATTTGTTTGGTATAGGTTGGTGCATGGTTGATGCACTTGTTTATGGTACATGTTGATTACAGGTTGAGGTACATGTTATTATATGGTTGATACATGGTTCAGGTTATTGGTATAGGTTTTTTGGTGTAGGTTTATTGGTATAGTTTTACAGCAGTATATCTCACAGTGATAGTGTGACAGTGGTTCCATCATTCTACTTATACGTCAAGGCAGTTGGACGGGGTAAGGACAGGTGGTTGTAGTCGGAGAACATAGGGGGTTGTAGCCTCCTTTTGGTTGTAGCCAGAGAATTGGGGAGTTGGATCTTCCCTCAGGTTGTAGCCTGAGAAACTAGGGGGTCGAAGCCTCCTTCTAGTTGCAGTTGGAAAACAAAGGAAGTTGGTGCTTCCAATGAATTTAATTCTTCAAGAAATATAAGAAAAATTATTCTGTGGTTTTCTCCCTCTTTGGGTTTCCACGTAAAAACAATTCGTCGCTGGATCGGAGATGCCCCCTCCTTGCACCCATTACGATCTATTCTCTATGAATATTGAAATAGTTCATAGAGTTTACAAATATCGATTATTGTCGTCCCGAAAGTAAATACGAGATTATTCATGTTCCTGCGGAATAATTATGTCTATGAATGCGAATCCATTTTAGTTTCCCTTCTTAAACGATCCTCTCACTGTGTATGTGTATTATTGTTCATTTGTTCATTTTTTATTTACTCTACAAATATTGGATGATAATGTTGCATTGATATAACACTTGCATTATATGGTTGAAAAGGATTAGATTTCTCTATTATTGATTCACCCCCCCTCTCAGCAAACCAACAATTGGTATCGGAGAAGGTTCCTTCAAAAATTAGTTTAACCATTGAAAGGTAGATCATGGAGAGAAACAACATGTATAAAAATGGAATACCACAGTTTGATGGACAGAAGTATGTCTTTTGGATCATAAGGATGAAGACATATATGCAGGCACAGGGATTTGAAATTTGGAAATCATTTGTAGATGGATACACAGCACCAACAATTCCGTTGACAAATGACAAAGCTATGAAACTCGGTCAGAATAATTCCAAAGCCACAAATGCACTTCTGAATGGTCTTGGAGAATCAATATTCACTAAAGTTGCACATTGTAAATCCACTAAAGAGATTTGGGAAAAACCTTGAAATATTTATGAAGGAGATTCAAAATTCAAAGCAGCAAAGCTTAAAACTTATAGAGGTCAGTTCGAATAACTAAATATGAAGGAATATGAGAACATTGCATCTTACTTTTTATGAGTTGATGAAACAATAAATGCAATCTTTGTATTGGGAGAAGAAATCAAAGAATCTTTAATTGTTCAAAAGGTACTAAGATCTCTTCCTATGAGATTTGACCCTAAGATATTAGCATTAGAAGAAAAGAGAATATCTAAACTCAATAAGGATGGACGAACTACATGGAATCTTCATAGCATATGAAATGAAAACTGAACAAGAAAATCCATATATAAAAGAAGCGGTCTTCAAAGCATCCAAAAGGTCAAAGAAAAAGAGAAATAAAAAATAAAAATAACATAGCAGCAGCAGTGACGTCTCAAAAGATGATAAAGAAGTGGTCAAATTTGTTAGAATATTGAACAAGGGAACCAACGACAAGTGTAGAGGTAAGATTCCTTTGATTTTTTTAATTGTGATGGTATTGGTCATTTTTCTAACAAGTGTCCTCATAAGAAAAAGAGAAATGATGAAAGTTACTCAAATAGAAAACAAACATATAAAGGAAAAAGAACCACAAAGAAAGTTTTCAAGAAAAACTTATGCACCAAAGAAGACATCTCATCATCAGATGAAGATGAAGTCAGTGACAGTGAGACAGAAAGATTTATATTCATGGTAATAGAACACTCTGATAAAGAAGACTCCGAAGAATAATATAAAGAGGCATAAGTTGACTACCGAGAAGAATTTTTGTGTTCCATAGAAGTTATCAGAAGAGAAAAGAAAAAAAACAAGAAACTACAAGCATAACTAGACAAGAAAGAAGACACTCAAGAACTAGAACAAATGATCACAAATTTGAAGGTTCAAATTGAAGAAGATAAAAGAATTGAAGAAGCACTCAAAGAACAACTAGAAGGAAGAGACAGGATCATTGGAAATTTGGAAGTAGAAATTGTCACATTAAGAAAGGATCTTCAAAATAAAAATATGTAGAACGGGTCAAAAGTTTTGAATGACATTATCAACAGTCAAAAACTTCATCATGACAAATCCAGACTTGGATACAATCAAACAAAAAGGGGATCAAGATACAAAACAATAGAACAAGAAACATATCCAAAAAGCTATGCAGAAACAATAAAAGAGGATAGGGAAGGTCTACAAAGAAAATTACAGGAACACTCCTCCACCGAGAAGATTCATATTTTAGAATCAACGACCGACATAAACAGACAGTCCTCAGGAAGAAGAAGGATTCATAAGAGTACCTCCTTTCAGAAGATATTCAACTCCCAGGTATCAAACTATATTTTTTGGTTTATGTTATGCATGTAATAATTTTGGACATAAAGTTATGAATTGCAGAGCTAACAACAGGAACATAAACAACTTTGAAAGTCATACACAAAAGGGTTATCCAAGAAGGCCTAGTGAAACACAGAGAAGAAGTTACAACAGGTTTGAATCTTTGATCACTGAAGGGGAATGCTACAAATGTAACAACTTTGGACACATGGCCAAAGATTGCAAAATTACAGTCCCTCCTAGAGAACCACAACAACAAAAAAAACATTCACAAAAAAGAACCTCAGAAAAGGACATGGATAATAAAGAAGAATCAGTATAGCAATGAAGAATGCACACTCGCTCCACAAGATAAGAAGAAGGAATGTGGTTGGTATGTTGACAGTGGTTTTTTAAAACACATGATAGGTGATAGAGATAGGTTTCTTACATTAAGAAAGGAAAGAGATGGATCAGTCTCCTTCGGAAAAGATGATTCAGCTAAAATCATTAGAAAAGGAACAGTTAGAATTGGGAACAAGAATACCAAGGTGGAAAATGTTCTACTAGTAGAATATATGAAACATAATCTTCTAAGTGTGATTCAAATGTTTGACCAAGGTCATAAAGTTACTTTCGATTCACAAAAGTGCAAGATAAGAAAATAAGGTTTAGGAAAATTGATTGCAATAGCTGTGAGAACTGTTGGATTATTGAGAGGGGGGGTGAATCAATAATAGAGAAATTTAATCATTTTTAACTATATAATCCAAGTGTTATATCAATGTATCCTTTTCATCCAATAACTGCATATTAAATAAGCAATGAACAAATGAACAATCATACGCATACACAATACACCAGTGTTTTACGTGGAAATCCAAAGCAAGACAAAACCACAGAATGATTTTTATTATATGTCTTAAAGAATTACATTCATTGGAAGCACCAACTTCCTTTGTTTTCCAGCTACAACTGGAAGGAGGCTCCAAACCCTAGTTTCCTAGGCTACAACCTGAGGGAATATTCAACTCCCCAAATCTCTGGCTACAACCAAAAGGAGGCTACAACCCCCTATGTTCTCTGGCTACAATCGTAAGGTGGATACAACCACCTATCCTTTCCCCATCCAACTTCCCTGATGTATAAGTAGAATGATAGAACCAATATCACACTATCACTGTGAGATATACTATTGTAAACCTGTACCAATCAACATGCACCAAATAACCTATAACAATAACCTGAACCATGCATCAACTTGTACCTCAACCTGTAATCAACCTGTACCATAAACAATTTCATCAACCATGCACCAAACTGTACCTCAACCTATACCATGAACAAGTGCATCAACCATGCAACAAACTTATACAAATAACCTATAACAACAACCTATCACAATAACGTGTCCAAACAACCTATCTCATCAATATTATCAACTAAATCATATATACTCACCAAGACAACTCTCAAATATGTGCATCAACCAAGCATAACACAACAACTCATAATCATCACCAAGATCAATATGTGCTTCTAATAATACAAGTATGTTACATCATCCATAAACCATGTGTCAACAATACTACTAACAAGT
>ML788292.1:478541-495278 GCA_009831015.1 Picea engelmannii | reverse complement strand
TCATCAACTATGACTCATCAATATGTACCAACATCATCAACTATACACCTCATGTATGTTCCAACTCGTCAACTACTTGTCTCAACCATGTACCCAACATGTACCTCAACCAAAAGCCCTCATCAATTTCATCATCCAAATATTATTTGTAACTCTGTAATAGACCTAGTGTATATGATCACATACCGGAAAACCTTTCTTAACTTTAAAAACAAGAGACTAGCATTTTCATCAAAATTTTCTTTAGTCTCACATGACTAGCTTTGGATTAGTCAACAACCCTAACTTGAAATAATCATAACTTTGTACCTATAATGAATAAATATATGAAACTGATATACAATGTTATTCAGTGTGTTTTATGCAATCCCTCCAGGTTTCACTACTTGCAACCTCTCATAAAATGAATTATAGAAAAAATGGCATACCTTGCTGAATTCTGGCTTATTCTAGAGAGCGACCTTGTAGAGCGTTCCTCACACAAAAATTTTGTTGAATAAACCTGAAATTGTTACACAACATAATAAAGATAGTAATCTAACAAAAAATTTTGGTCTTACTTAATTTGGATCTATTATGAAGAAGTTATGACATTTTTACCAGAAACACATGTTTTAGACTAGTTTCAGGACTAGCCACAAACCCTATTTTCCACGGCGTGTAACTCCAAAAATAAAAGGACCCACAATATGATTTTTTTACCATAGATACTTGGATATGTTTCCTAAATGGAATAGAAATTTCATGGTCTGAATCATTCTAGAAAAAAAAATATTTCGAAAATGGTGAGATGACCTATAAATAACATACCTTTGAAAGTATCATCAAAAGAATTTATCCTTCCTTGAATTCTAGCCTTCTTTTATTCACCTTCCCTCAGAAATTTGGATTAGATATCCTTTGGTTACCTCAAACACCTATAGATATTCAATATGCTCAAGTTTGTTCTAAAATGAGAGAGCCTTGCCTCTTATTTATACTCTCCAAGTAGCTTCCTTAAAAACATCTTCTAGGTCACTTTGCCCACTTTCCTTATTTTAGGGTTAACCCACTTCTAATTTCTCCATTAAATTTACTATTTAAATAATTTATTTTGTATTCACTTTGAATTATAGTACACTCATCACTTCACTTTATTATTTACCTTCTCAAATCTCTTAAACCACTTTGACTACTTTGACCTTTTGGGGCTTCTAGATGACATATGAGGGTCCTCCAACTTCGTAAGGCCATACCTCTCAAACCGTGAGGAGTTATGTGAAGTTACACATACCACCAGAAATGGAATGACATGTAATATCCATATAGAATAGTATTACCTGCAAATATATCAAAACTCATACCATTATTCATCAAACAAACTTGGGTCCATTACCCAAACCTGGGTTCTCCAACTTCTCATGGCCATAACTCTCTAACCGCGAGGAGTTATGTGACGTTCCACATACCACCGGAAATGGAATGACAAGAAATATCCATATAGGATAGTTTCACTGAAAAATTCACTGACCTTCATCTAATTATTCCACAAATAAGCATGGGTTCTCTAACCATACTTCTAGGATAACTCAATCCGCAAAGCGTCTTCACATGAGGGATTTCACCATAAGGGGAACACTTTGGATTTCATCCATTTGTACTTATTATCAACCATGACAAGAAAATAATGAGTTATCTTTACATCAAACAAACTTGTGTCCATTACCCAAACCTTGTGTTATCGGAATTCACTACCGGACTTTCTCCAAGGGTTGAAATCAATCACTAAGGGATGAAATCAATATACAATATCACTCTCCAATAGTTGACATCAATGACAACCAACTATCCACCAACATAAGCCAATTGTCTGAAAATATCCCCCTTTGGCATTGATGGAAATACCAACATTGATGGAAACACTTAGTCATGATAATATTCATGTTTATACTCTTTATCAATGTTTCTATCACTCCCCCTTTGACATCAATGGAAAAGGGTATCTCTCTTTGGGGATGCTCCCCCTGACTAAACTCTCCTTGGGGTTGATCCCCCTGTCTACATGCCTTTGATTTTTCTTTATGTTTATAATCCTCTGGTTACTCTATTTCCCTTCATATGAATAATATCTCCCCCTTTGACAAAGGGTATCACTCCGAAGTCATATCGCTCATTCTTCCCTTGTGACAATCGCTCCCCTTGGAAACATGTCTCTATGCTCTCTCTCCAAGCATTTACCTTTGCATCTGATAAATCTCTCCCCCTTTATCCTATTTATGGTGCTTCCTCATGTACATATAAGATATATAAGACATATAAGATAAGCATTCAAAAGAATTCATTTTGGAGTAGAAATTACTCCTAATCTCTGGTGAAGATACTCAAGGGCTTCCCGTGGAAGCGATTTTGTAAATATGTATGCCACTTGTTCTTTTGTTCCCACATATTCAACTATGATGTTCTTATTTGAAACTTGTTCCTGTAGAAAGTGATAATTGGTTGGAATGTTCTCATCATACTCAACCTTTATATATGTCAAAGTTTGTTTAATCCAAAGAACCTGTGTACAACATGTTGTTGTTGCAATATACTATGCCTCGGCTGTAGATAGAGATACTGATGATTGTCTCTTTCTTAGCCATGATACTAAACACTCACCCAAGTAGAACGCTGCTCCACTGGTGCTTCGTCAATCATCAATATAGCATTCCCAATCTGCATCTATGTAGGAAATAAGAGATCGATCATTTTCTTTTGGATACCATTTAATCGAAACTCTTATGTTCCTTTGAGATATCTGAAAATTATCTTTATTGCTAATACATGTTATTCCTTTGGTACTACTTGAAATCATTCCATCTGTCCAACTACCTGCATTACATATGGTATGGATGTTGTCACATATAGTAGGCTACCAATCATTGACCTGTATTTCCTCTGATATGTATACTTTGAATCATCATCTTTGCTTAATTTGCAACTGGTTTGCATGGGAGTGATAATTGGTTTGCAATCTTCCATTCCAAACCTCTTTAGCATTTCTATGATATAATTGGTTTGAGAAATAAAAATTCCTTGGTTTCTTTGACGTATCTGAAGTCCCAGAAAGAAGGATAGTTCTCCAAGTAATGACATTTCAAATTCATTATCCATATCCTCTGCAAA
Source organism: Picea engelmannii (assembly GCA_009831015.1). Classification (NCBI taxonomy): domain Eukaryota; kingdom Viridiplantae; phylum Streptophyta; class Pinopsida; order Pinales; family Pinaceae; genus Picea; species Picea engelmannii. Next base: position 492,134 of record ML788292.1, on the reverse strand, counting down.
TTTCTGGCTTAACCTTGATGTAGAGGTTGTTGTCTGTGCTTCCTTTCCATAGTTCGTAGGGAGTTTTTTCATTGTTGTTTCTGAGCAATACTTTGTTTTGAATTTGAATTGATGTATTCACTTCATGTGTCCAAAAAATAATATCTGTCAATTTGGAATCTATTATCATTGTTAGAGCCATTTCCTATGTAATTATCATCCATTATGATAATGTTCCTTTGTCTATGAACCACTCTCTGAACAAATCTATGAATCCATGCTCTCGTCCACTATCATATATATATGTCCAAACCTGCTAAGTGTTCTTACGAATCCATCTCTGTCCATACTCTCCAAGACTCTACTTGCGCAATTGTCCATAATGCTAACCCATTTATCACTATACTATCATGAAGTCTTGATTAATCTATCAAACTGTACTTCTGCTAACTGATTGCTCTGAATCTGTCTTCTCAAACTCTACAAGTTGCTCGAATAATGGTTCTTTGTTCTGTCACGGCTATCGCATAGACTACCCCTTTCTAATATTCATATTACTTTGGATTCTCTAAGACGGATGGCTCAGAACAATTCCTTCTCTGATGTGTATTCATCATCATCTTCATTAGTAGATTCATCATCATCTTCATTGGTAGATTCATTATCTCTCTCAGATCTCACTTCTTTATTTATGTCTATGGATTCATCTTTCACTACAATGCCTAAAAGTACAATCTCTTGAACCTGTTCCTTATTCACCTATCCTTCATTTCTTTCAGTTATTTTCCAAACCTTTCTATATCTGAGATATTTCTTTTTATCTGTAGAATTTTCTTCATCTCGTTTTATTGTCAAAATTGTGATCTTTGGTACCTTGTCTTTGTTCACCTAGTCTTCATGTTTTCTTATCCATACTTTCTTATATCTGATATCAATATTCTCTTTCATGGAAGTATCGATCATGCTTATGCAACCACTAGCTATGTGTCCATAGTTATGACATTTGTAACACTAAATGTTACGTGCGACCACATAGGCACTTCTTGCTTGAACATTTTTTTTATAATCCCTGCAATCTACAACCTTATGTCCAAAGTTAGTACAATAAAAACAATGACCATAAAATAATTTTTCATGACTGGGAGTGAATGATCTTCTTTGTGGCATAGTCCTTGTTAATTTTTGTCTTGATTGATCATGATCATGATTGAAGTTTCTTTGTGGCTTGAACATGGATGGTCTTCTTGAAGATGTATCTTCAATATTTTTCTTAGATTCTGGTTGACTATGATTCCTTCCTTTGAGTACTTCTGAATAAGTCTTTCTATTTTCTTCATTCTTCTTATCTATCAACCTAGAGTGCTTCTCTTCATTCTCTATAAATGATGTGGATGTTTTTGTCTCTTCAACGTTCTTGTTGAGCTTGACGATTTTACTTCTCAATGTGACAATTTCTTCTTCAAGCTTCTCAACCTCTTCTTCTTTCTTCATTATCTGAGACTTCGTGACTTCTTCTGTTCTCTTTGCTTCTTCAAGTTGGATTTTCAATGTAATTATTTATTTTTCCAGTCTTCTCGCTTCTTGACCAAAATCTTCCTCAAGTTGGTTTAAGTCATTGGTTCTTTCCTTGAGATGATCCATCGGTATATTTTCTCTCTTTTCTGCTTCTTCCTTTTGTGCTGCTATGTTGGCTTCTAAACATTTCTTTTGATATTCTAGAGTTTCTTAAATTCTTCTGGCCTCTTCTAGTTGAGCTCTTAAATTCTTGATGACCTTTTGATCCTTTTCAGAACCTTGAACACTTTCCTTTTGGTTCATCAAATCTTTCTTGGATGACTTGTTTTCTTCTCTTTCTTTATTTAGATATTTAATTGCACTGATCGATTTTTCTCTGTAATCAACTTCTACTTCTTCATACACTTCCACTTTTGAATCTATCTGACATAATGAGCATCTTTCTTCTTGTTTTGTATCTGCATCTTCTTTGGCATTTTATGAATCTATGATGGGTGAAGAATATATGTCATGTAACTTATCCCAAAGTTCTTTTTCTAATGACCATTTACCAACATTTTCTCTTACTGGAATTGGTAATCCTTCCTAGATGAAATCCATTGTTATTTTTTTATTCTTTCTCAATTCCTTCTCAGCTGCAGTCTTTGCCATTTTTGAACTATCATATCCTGTAACAACTGACAGCCAAATATACTGTCCCTGTGCCTATAAAAATACTTTTGTCTGTATGCTCCACATCTCATACTTAAAACCATTCTGACCATTAAACATTGGTACTCCATTCTTAGAATAATCTATGATCTCCTTCCAGTGGTTAAACTATTTCCTAAAGGAACCGTCTCTGATACCAATTGTTGGATTACTGAGAGGGGGGATGAATCAGTAATAGAGAAATTTATTCATTTTTAACCATATAATCCAAGTGTTATATCAATCTATAATTATCATCCAATAACTGCAGAGTAAATAACAAATGAACAAATGAACAATCATACACATACACAGTACACCAGTGTTTTACGTGGAAACCCAAAGCGGGAGAAAACCACATAATGATTTTTTTTATATGTCTTGAATAATTACATTCATTGGAAGCACCAACTTCTTTTTTTTTCCAGCTGCAACTGGAAAGAGGCTCCAACCCCCTAGTTTCTCAGGCTACAACCTGAGGGAAGCTCCAACTCCCTAATTCTTTGGCTACAACCAGAAGGATGATACAACCCCCTATGTTCTCTGGCTACAACCGAAAGCTGGCTACAACCACATGTCCTTGCCCTGTCCAACCTCCCTAATGTATAAGTAGAATGATGGAACCACTGTAACACTATCACTGTGAGATATACTAGTGTAAACCTATACCAATCAACTTGCACCAAATAACCTGTACCAATAACCTGAACCATGCATCAACCATGCATCAACCTGTACCTCAACCTGTAATCAACATGTATCGTAAACAAGTGCATCAACCATGCACCAACCTGTACCTCAACCTATACCATGAACAAGTGTATCAACCATGCAACAAACCTGTAAAAATAACCTGTCACAACAACCTGTCACGACAACTTGTCCAAACAACCTATCACAACAACATGTCTTATCAATATTATCAACTAAATCAGATCTACTTACCAATATCAATCACCAAGACAACTCTCAAAGATGTGCAACAACCAAGCATAGCACACCAACTCATAATCATCACCAAGATCAATATGTGCTTCTAATAATACAAGTATGCTACATCATCCATAAACCATGTGTCAACAATACTACTAACCAGTGTCTCCAACCATGTACAAAGTATGTACCAATCATGTATCAACTATTCATCAATATGTACCAACATCATAAACTATATACCTCATGTATGTGCTAACTCATCAACTACTTGTCTCAACCATGTACCCAACATGTACCTCAACCAAAATCCCTCATCAATTTCATCATCCAAATATGATTTGTAACTATGTAATAGACCTGGTGTATATGATCACATAACTGCAAACCTTCCTTAACTTTAACAAAAAGAGACTAGCATTTTCATCAAACTTTTCGTTAGTCTCACATGACTAGTTTTGGATTAGTCAACAACCCTAAGTTGAAATAATCATAACTTTGTACTTGTAATGAATAAATATATGAAACTGATACAAAATGTTATTCAGTGTTTTTTATGTAATTCCTCCAAGTTTCACTATTTGGAACCTCTCAGAAAATGAATTATAGTAAAAATGGCACACCTTCCTGAATTCTGTCTTATTCTAGACAGTGACCTTGTAGAGAGTTCATCACATGGAGTATTTTTTGAATCAATCAAAAACTATTACAATGAATACTACGGATTGTACTCTAACCAATACATTTGGTTTTACTGAATTTGTATTTGTTATGAATAAGTTATGATGTTTTTACCTGAAACACATGTTTTAGACTAGTTTCAGGACTAGCCACAAACCCTATTTTCCACGGAGTGTAACTCAAAAAATACAATAACCCACAAGATGAATTTTTTACCATAGATACTTGGTTATGTTTAATAAATGGAATAGAAATTTCATGGTCTGAATCATTCTAGAAAAAAAGTTATTTCTAAAATGGTGAGATGACTTGTAAATAACATACCTTAGAAAGCATCATCAAAAGAATTTATCCTTCCTTGAATTCCGGCCTTCTTTTCTTCACATTCCCTCAGAAATTCATCTTAGATATCCTTTGGTTACCTCGGACACCTATATATATTCAATATGCTCAATTTTTCTCTAAAATGAGAGAGCCTTACCTCTTATTTATATTCTCCAAGTAGCTTCCTTAAAAACATCTTCTAAGTCACTTTGCCCACTTTCCTTATTTTAGGGTTAACCCACTTCTAATTTCTCCATTAAATTTATTATTTAAACAATTTATTTTGTATTCAATTTGAATTATAGTACACTCATCACTTCACTTTATTATTTACCTTCTAAAATCTCTTAAACCACTTTGACTACTTTGACCTTTTGGGACTTCTAGATGACATATAAGGGTCCTCCAACTTCGTAAGGCCATAACTCTCAAACCGTGAGGAGTTATGTGACGTTCCACATACCACCAGAAATCGAATGACATGTAATATCCATATATAATAGTGTTACCTATAAATATATCAAAACTCATACCATTATACATCAAACAAACTTGGTTCCATTACCCAAACCTGGGTTCTCCAACTTCTCATGGCCATAACTCTCTAACCGTGAGGAATTATGTGATGTTCCACATACCACCAGAAATGGAATGACAAGAACTATCCATCTATGATAGTTTCACTGAAAAATTCACTGACCTTCATCTCATTATTCCAAAAATAAGCATGGGTTCTCTAACCATACTTATAGGATAACTCAATCTGCAAAGCGTCTTCCCGTGAGGGATTTTACCATAAGGGGACCAATTTGGAGTTCATCCATTTGTACTTATTATCAACCATGACAAGACAATAGTGAGTTATCTTTACATCAAACAAACTTGGATCCATTACCCAAACCTTTTGCTACTGGAATTCACTACCGGACTTTCTCCAAGGGTTGACATCAATCTACAATCTACAATATCACTCTCCAATATTTGACATCAATGACAACCAAAAATACATACCAACTATCCATCAACCTAATCCAACTGTCTGACAAGAAATTCAAGCAACATATATGTATTAAGTGAAATTGGAGACTAAAAGTGTTTCCTAGGAAAGGAAGATGAAAGTTGGCGATGGCACAAAAGAATGGATCACATACATTTTGATAGCCTTGTCAAATTCAGCAAAAGGGAAGCAATTAGAGAAATTCCCCATATCACAAAACCAAACAACACTTTATGCAAGCATTGTCAACAAGGAAAGAAAACAAAGACCAGGTTTAAATCAAAAGAATATTCAACGACAAGACCACTAGAAATTGTGCATATTGATCTAGTTGGACCAACTACAACAAAGGGTTTAAAAGGTGAGAAATACTTTATGTTATTAGTTTATTATTACACAAGAATAATTCAGAATCTTTTGAAAACTTCAAGGTCTACAAGGAAATGGTTGAAAATGAAATAGATTCAAAAATCAAATGCTTGAGATCTCATAATGGAGGAGAGTTCACTTCAAACAAATTTATGGACTACAACAACATGCATGGAATAAAAAGACAAATCTTCGTTGCTAGGACACCTTAACATAGTAGAGTTGTTGAAAGAAATAATATGACATTACAGGAAATGGCTCGAACAATGCTAATGGATTCCAAATTGACAGATATCTTTTGGACATAGGCAGTGCATACAACAATTCACATTCAAAACAGAGTAAATCTAAGAAACAACATTGACAAAACTATGTACGAGCTATGGAAAGGAAGACCAACAAATGTGAAGCACTTCAGAGTTTTTGGAAGCAAATGCTACATCAAAAGAAAAGATGCAAGAATGGGAAAGTTTGAATCTCGTGTGGAAAAATGAGTACTTGTTGGTTACTCAAATAAAAGGAAATCATACAAGTGTTACAAACTGAGATTGAACAAAGTTGTGGAAAGTATCAACGTAACAATTGATTAAACGAGTAGACACGAATTAAAGGAAGAAGAAAATGAATCAATGGAACAAATTTATGAAGAAGAAGCAGAAGATGAAAAAGAAGTATAAGGGGAAGATGAAGAGGATCTGACAGAATAAGAAGAGCAAGTTCAGCAAGTGCCTCCAAAGACACCTAGCAAACGAGTACAGAAGAATCATCCTTCAGATTAGATTTTCGAAAACAAAGATGCATGATTTGAGACTAGAAGAAGAATCTATTGATCAGAACAAACGCACCTAGCACTCTCATCTAGGATTGAGCCAACCTATTTTGAAGAGGCTAGCAAGGATGAATTTTGGAATAAGGCCATGGATGAAGAATTGGATCAAATAGAGAAAAATGACACTTGGGAATTGGTTCCAAGACCAAAGGATAAGAATGTGATCAACACAAAGTGGGTATATAGGAATAAATTGAATGAATATGGACAAGTTACAAGGAACAAAGCTAGATTGGTATGTAAAGGATATGCACAGGTTGAAGGAATCGACTTTGAAGAGACATTTTCCCTAGTTGCTAGATGGAAGAAATCCGATTTATTTTAGCTTATGCATGCTCCAAAAATATTAAAGTTTATCAGATTGACGTAAAATCATCTTTTCTGAATGGGGAACTTGAAGAAGAAGTCTACATTGAACAACCAGAAGGATTTTAGGTGTCAGAGAATGTAGATTATGTGTGTAAATTAAAGAAGACCTTGTATGGTCTAAAACAGTCTGCTAGAGCATGGCACTCTAGACTAGATAAATATCTACAGTAGGCAAGGTTTATAAAAGGAAGTGAAAACATCAACCTCTACATCAAGGTAACTCAATATAGTATTTTATTAATTGAATTTTACGTTGATGATATTATTTTTTGAAGTATTGATGACAGATTAAGCCAAAAATTTGCAAAGGACATGAATGAATTTGAAATTTCATTACTTGGAGAACTATCCTTCTTTCTGGGTATTCAGATATGTCAAAGCAACCAAGGAATTTTTACTTCTCAAACCAAGTATATCAAAGAAATGCTAAAGAGGTTTGGAATGGAAAACTACAAATCAATTATCACTCCCATGCAAACCAATTGCAAGTTGAGAAAATATGATGATTCAAAGTCTACAGATCGGAGGAAATATAGGTCAATGATTGGTAGCCTACTATATGTGACAACATCCATACCAAATGTAATGCAGGAAGTTTGACATGTGGCACGATTTCAAGTAACACCAAAGGAATCACATGTATTAACAGTGAAGAGGGTTTTTAGATATCTTAAAGGAAAAGAAGAGTTTGGATTATGGTATCCAAAAGTAAAGGATCTATCAATTATTGCCTACACAGATCCAAATTGGGCAGGTTGCATTGATGACCAATGAAGAACCAGTGGAGCATATTTCTACTTGGGTGAGTGTTTAGTATCATGGCTAAGAAAGAAACAATCATCAATATCTTTATGTACAAACGAGACAGAGTATATTGCAGCAACAACATTTTTTACACAGGTTCTATGGATGAAACAAACTTTGATAGATATATAGGTTGAGTATGATGAGCCCATTCCAATCTATTGTGATAATACAAGCACCATCAGTATCTCAAAGAACCCGGTGATGCACTCCAAGAGGAAGCACATTCCAATCAAGTATCACTTTCTACGGGAACAGGTTGTAGAAAAGAACATTAGAGTTGAATATGTAGGCACAAAAGAACAAGTGGCAGACATCTTTACAAAACCGCTTCCACAGGAAGCCTTTGAGTATCCTCGCCAGAGACTCGGATTTATTTCTACTCCAAAATGAATGCTTTTGAATTCTTATCTTATATGTCTTAGATGTGCACGAGGAATCACCATAAAGAGGACAGTTCGGGTTGGGAGATCAGGCGAGTCAGTTAGGGGGAGAATACCTATATCAATGGAAAGATATATTTTCCATTGATGACAAAGGGGGAAAGATTTATCATATGCAGAGGATAGAGGCATGGTTTCATAGGGAGCGTTGGTCACAAAAATGTAGGCATGGTTCTAGGAGGAGCATGAGTGATATGATTTCGGTATTGCATCAGAGTGTTGCCATCAATCCCAAAGGGGGATATTGTTGATCAATTGGATTGGTTGTCATTGATGTCAACCCTTGAATAAATTCCGGTAGAGAATCTTGGTCGCACAAAGTTTTGGGTAATGGACCCAAGTTTGTTTGATGTATAATGGTATGAGTTTTGATATATTTTCATATAAGACTATTCTAGATGGATATTACATGTCATTCCATTTATGGTGGTATGTGGAATGTCTCATAAATCCTCGCGGTTTGATAGTTATGGCCTTACGAATTTGGAGGACCCTCATATGTTGGCTTGAAGCCCCAAAAGGTCAAAGAAGTCAAAGTGCTTGAAAATAAAAAATTATTTAAATAATAAAGTGAAGTGACAAAGTCAAAGATGATTATTTAAATAATAAAGTGAAGTGACAAAGTCAAAGATGATTATTTAAATAATAAAGTGAAGTGACAAAGTCAAAGAGGATTATTTAAATTTAAAGTGAATTGACAGGGTCAAGGAAGATTATTTAAATAATAGAGTAAATGGAGAATTTTCTAATTATGAAAAGTGGTTAGAAGTGGGTTAGCCCTAAAATAAGTAAATTGGGTTAAGATGATTAAAAGGTAACCCCTTGAGGAAGCTACATGAAAGTATAAATAAGAGGTAAGGCTCTCTCATTTTAATTACACTTGAGAATATTGAATATCTATAGGTGACTGAGGTAACCAAATGATATATAAGCCGAATTTTAGAGGGAAGGTGAAGTAAAGAAGTCCGAAATTCATGGGAGGATAAATTCTTTTGATGATGCTTTCTAAGGTATGTTATTTACAGGTCATCTCACCATTTTTGCAATAACTTTTTTTCTATAATGATTCAGACCATGCAATTGGGAGGCCATTGAGGAAACATATCCAATTCGTTGTGGTACAAATTTCAGCTTGTGGGTCATTGTATTTTTTTAGTTACACTCCGTGAAAAATGGGGATTATGGCTAGTCCTAAAACTAGTCTAAAACAGGTGTTTCGGGTAAAAAAAGTCATAACTTCCTCATAAAAGATCCAAATTAAGTAAGACCAAATTTTTTGGTTAGAGTATAGTTTGTAGTATTCTTTGTAAAATTTTCATATCCATACAACAATTATTCTGTGTGGGGCACACTCTACAAGTTCTCTCTCTAGAATAATCCAAAATTCAACAAGGTATGCCATTTTTTCTATAACTCCTTTTCTGGGAGGTTCCAAGTAGTGAAACCTAGAGGAATTGCCTAAAACAAATTGAATAACATTGTGTATTATTTTTGGATATTTATTCATTACAGGTACATAGTTATGATTATTTCAAGTTAGGGTTGTTGACTAATCCAAAACTAGTCATGTGAGACTAAAGTAAAGTTTGATGAAAATGCTAGTCTCTTGTTGTTAAAGTTAAGGAAGGTTTGAAGGTTGAGGTACAAGTTGGTGCATGGTTGATGCACTTGTTTATGGTATAATTTGATTACATGTTCTTTGGTACAGATTGGTGCATGGTTGATGCACGTGTTTATGGTACAGGTTGATTACAGGTTGAGGTACAGGTTGATGCATGGTTGATACATGGTTCAGGTTATTGGTACATGATGTTTGGTGAAGGTTTATTGGTATAGGTTTACAACAGTATATATCACATTGATAGTGTGACAGTAGTTCCATCATTCTACTTATACGTCAAGGCGGTTGGACGAGGCAAGGACAGGTGGTTGTAGCCACCTTCCGGTTGTAGCCAGAGAACATAGGGGGTGGTAGCCTCCTTCTGGTTGTAGACAAATAATTGGGGAGTTGGAGCTTCCCTCGGGTTGTAGCCTGAGAAACTAGGGGTTCAGACCCTCTTTCTAGTTGCAGCTAGAAAACAAAGGAATTTGGTGCTTCCAATGAATGTAATTATTCAAGACATATAAGAAAAAACATTTTGTGGTTTTCTCCCACTTTGGGTTTCCACGTAAAAACACTGGTGTACTATGTATGTGTATGATTTTTCATTTCTTCATTCTTTATTTACTCTGCAAATATTGGATGATAATGCTAAATTGATATAACAATTGCATTATATGGTTGAAAAGGATTATATTGCTCTATTACGGATTCACCCCCCTCTCAGTAATCCAACATCAATACTCTTTTCAAACTTCAAGATTTTATTCAACTTAATAGTTATTTTCTCCAGTTCCTTTCTTAATGAAATAATTTTAGATTCTAGCTTGTCGCAGTTTTCTTCCTTTTCCTTCAGTTGGATTATCACCACTTCTTTTATCCTTCTCACCTCTTCTAATTGAACCTTTAGGTTCATTATAGTATTTTATGTTTCTTTGAGGCTTTGTGACAATTTGTCTTTTGAATCATGATCCTCTTCTTCATATTTTTGTAGCTTCTCCTTTAGTTTCAAATTCTTTTTCCTAAGATTTTTTATTTCTCTTAAGGCACACATGAGTTCTTCTGCAATATTTGCATCTAATTCATTGTCGGAGCTATCACTTGATTCATGTTCTCTATTATCTTTCTTCTTTGAGTCTTTGAAGGTTGCTTCTCTCTTTGATGGATTTTCGTTATCTATCCTCATTTCATATGTCGTGGGGATCCCATGAAATTCATCCATTGTTAATGAATCAAGATTCTTCATTTCTTCAATGGTGGAAACTTTGGCATCAAATCTTAAGGGTAGTGACCTTATCACCTTTTGTACAATTATCGATTCTTCAACCTTTTCACCAAGTCCTTTGATGGTGTTGACAATTTCATCCACATGAAGGAGATAGGCTGAAACATTTTATTCATCTTTCATTTTGAAACTCTTGATCTTCCTTTTAAGAGTTTGGAGCTTTTCCTTCTTAACCTTGTCACCTCCTTCATAGATATTTTCAATATTGTCTCAAAATTATTTTGTTTCTTCACAATACATCACCTTAATAAACTCAGATTCTGATAGATTGCACAAGATGGCATTCATGGATTTTGCGTTATTTTCACTGGGCTTCTTCCCACCCACATTTGTTGTTGGAGTTGTTGGGATTGTATAACCAATAACGATTAATTGCTAAATATCAAAACCAATAGACATAAAATAGTTTTGCATCCTTATTCTTAGGAAGGAATAGTTTATTCCATCAAACAATGGAGCCTTGCTTGTGGAGAAACCTTCCTCGACAACCATGTGTGCTTCTATGATTTACCTTCCAGTGGTAAGACTATTTCCAAAGGAACCGACTCTGATACCAATTTTGTATCACAAACTTATACTAAGAGAGGCGGGGTGAATTAGTATAAGGAAATATTTTATTTATTTAAACATTCAACAAAGTTACCGACTTAATGAGAACTATGACCTCAAAACAAGAACTATAGCCCAAAAAACCCTTATTTTTGCATAAAAAACATCAAAATAAACCCCCAAATCAAAAAGTGGTGCTATCGGTAGAACCATTTTTTTAAACGGGGTCAAAATTACAACTTTTTTCAAACATGGCCTTCAAAACTCAAATAGTAGCTCAAAAAAACCTTAAAATCAACACCTAAAAAAAATATGTTTTTGAATTTTTTTTCAAAACGTTAAAATTTTAGATAATTTGAAATCATATTTTTAGCACTTGGTACCATTAAAACCAAAACCTCAAAATCAACCATCAAATTGAAAAGTACTGCTACCGATAGAACCCATTCTAAAATTGGGGTATGAAAATGACACATTTTTATAAAGTGGTAAAAGAACTCATCATTATTGTAAACAAAATCATAAAATCAACCCTTAAATGTTTACTTTTTAAATCTTATTATCACTCAAAGCACAAGGTAATACATAATTCCATGAAAATATCATAATATACTTTAAAAATTCAACATTACTTTTTAATAATTTTTTTGCTTTTAATAAAAAAAAAGTAAATACAAGTTACATTGAATGAAACATAAATTATTTCTTAAAAGTATTGTTATATTATACATATTCAAAACATATGAGCTAACAAATTTTATTATAGTATCCATAATCAAAACATGTAATTCATAAAACATAAAAAAAGATTCATAACTTCATGTAAGATCATATGTAAGTTCAATGCTCATTTTTAGTTACCATACAAACATCATATGGATCAAAAATACATAAAATGTTTCATACACTTATTTAGATTGACTCATGGTTTTTGAAATACCATCAGAGTCTACATTGTCTTCAGATCAATGATTGGATGAAGATGTAGATGATCCATACTCTTCTCTGTTGTCGATGAATGCACCATATGAGTCTACATGCATGACCAACATTTCAGATGTCAAATGCCTTTTAGATCTACGACTAGGTTCAACAGAATCTCATCTTGCATTTATTTCTTGTGGGAGCAACCTATTGATAATGTAGGTTTTCTTGGAGCGAAGCATTCCTCTCTTTGTCAAATTGAAGTCATAAACAAGTATGTCAACATCATCTATTTTTAAGAGGTCAATGTGACGATGATTTGTATTTAGACCCTTTCTTTTTCTCTTTCTATTGACTTGTTTCTCAAGCACCATCTCTAGCTTGTACACACCATTGAATGGGTGTGTACCTTTTTCATACCAATGCACTTCAATTGCAATAACATAATCATTTTATTTCTCAATCTTTATAACCTTTCCAATCTAAAATGGATAACCATGTGGATCTTTAGTCGCTAAAACTGCAATCATGCTACCCTCCTTAATACCTTGTATTGAACCCCTATAAAGGTCTTCCATGGCTTCACATTGTGCACGTGACCTTTGTGAACCACTATACATTTATATTTCCTCTTCTTGTGTAAACTCAATAGCACCTTGAGATTCTTGTTGAACTTCAACAATGTTTGTTTCTTCAGATTCATTTGGCATATTTTGTGGCCAATGAAATGGAGTCTTCAACATTGTATCTTCATTTTTTGAGCTTGAAATTATGTCACTTTGACTATTGAAAAAAGACTCCCACCAAACAACAACAACATTAAAGTACTCATATGTATCCTTTATGGACTTTTTTATTTCTTCCAAGCATTCAGAATAATCTACATCTGTATTATGCCTCCATGCATTATGGATTTCAGCAACTGATTGTAAAAATAATAACATTGGTGAAAATATTGGACGATCTATAATGAACTTCAAAAATGCTAAACCTGATGAAGGCCCCTATTCTGTAGTAGTTGAATACTGCTTTCCCCATATAAGTGTTTTCCCATCAATTTTTTTGAAAAAAAATTGATGTTGGAAGCTAATGACATTAAGCTGCTCAATACATTTTTCTTCACGATGTGATCCTTGAATAAATCTTCGCACGTCAACAGTTTCTTCTAATATATGAAAAACATGATCTTGAATGTATGATATTTTAATACATTCAATCAATGATGGTAGGATTCCAACATTTTTCATCTTCAATGTTACTGAAAAATTATTGAACGTTTGATCAATATGATCATGAGTGTGT
>ML788292.1:452125-477893 GCA_009831015.1 Picea engelmannii | reverse complement strand
CCCTCTCAGTAATCCAACATCAATACTCTTTTCAAACTTCAAGATTTTATTCAACTTAATAGTTATTTTCTCCAGTTCCTTTCTTAATGAAATAATTTTAGATTCTAGCTTGTCGCAGTTTTCTTCCTTTTCCTTCAGTTGGATTATCACCACTTCTTTTATCCTTCTCACCTCTTCTAATTGAACCTTTAGGTTCATTATAGTATTTTATGTTTCTTTGAGGCTTTGTGACAATTTGTCTTTTGAATCATGATCCTCTTCTTCATATTTTTGTAGCTTCTCCTTTAGTTTCAAATTCTTTTTCCTAAGATTTTTTATTTCTCTTAAGGCACACATGAGTTCTTCTGCAATATTTGCATCTAATTCATTGTCGGAGCTATCACTTGATTCATGTTCTCTATTATCTTTCTTCTTTGAGTCTTTGAAGGTTGCTTCTCTCTTTGATGGATTTTCGTTATCTATCCTCATTTCATATGTCGTGGGGATCCCATGAAATTCATCCATTGTTAATGAATCAAGATTCTTCATTTCTTCAATGGTGGAAACTTTGGCATCAAATCTTAAGGGTAGTGACCTTATCACCTTTTGTACAATTATCGATTCTTCAACCTTTTCACCAAGTCCTTTGACGGTGTTGACAATTTCATCCACATGAAGGAGATAGGTTGAAACATTTTATTCATCTTTCATTTTGAAACTCTTGATCTTCCTTTTAAGAGTTTGGAGTTTTTCCTTCTTAACCTTGTCACCTCCTTCATAGATATTTTCAATATTGTCTCAAAATTATTTTGTTTCTTCACAATACATCACCTTAATAAACTCAGATTCTGATAGATCGCACAAGATGACATTCATGGATTTTGCGTTATTTTCACTGGGCTTCTTCCCACCCACATTTGTTGTTGGAGTTGTTGGGATTGTATAACCAATAACGATTGATTGCTAAATATCAAAACCAAGAGACATTAAATAGTTTTGCATCCTTATTCTTAGGAAGGAATAGTTTGTTCCATCAAACAATGGAGCCTTGCTTGTGGAGAAACCTTCCTTGACAACCATGTGTGATTCTATGATTTACGTTCTAGTGGTAAGACTATTTCCAAAGGAACCAACTCTAATACCAATTTTGTATCACACACTTATACTAAGAGAGGGGGGGTGAATTAGTATAAGGAAATATTTTATTTATTTAAACATTCAACAAAGTTACCAACTTAATGAGAATTGTGACCTCAAAACAAGAACTATAGCCCAAAAAACCCTTATTTTTTCATAAAAAACATCAAAATAAACCCCCAAATCAAAAAGTAGTGCTATCGGCAGAACCATTTTTTTAAACGGGGTCAAAATTACAACATTTTTCAAACATGGCCTTCAAAACTCAAATAGTAGCTCAGAAAAACCTTAAAATCAACACCTAAAAAAAATATGTTTTTGAATTATTTTTCAAAACGTTAAAATTTTAGATAATTTGAAATCATATTTTTAGCACTTGGTACCATTAAAACCAAAACCTCAAAATCAACCATCAAATTGAAAAGTGTTTCTACCGATAGAACCCATTCTAAAATTGGGGTATGAAAATGACACTTTTTTATAAAGTGGTAAAAGAAATCATCATTATTGTAAACGAAATCATAAAATCAACCCTTAAATGTTTACTTTTTAAATCTTATTATCACTCAAAGCACAAGGTAATACATAATTCCATGAAAATATCACAATATACTTTAAAAATTCAACATTACTTTTTAATAAAATTTTTACTTTTAATAAAAAAAAAGTAAATACAAGTTACATTGAATGAAACATAAATTATTTCTTAAAAGTATTGTTATATTATACATATTCAAAACATATGAGCTAACAAATTTTATTATATTATCCATAATCAAAACATATAATTCATAAAACATAAAAAAAGATTCATAACTTCATGTAAGATCATATGTAAGTTCAATGCTCATTTTTAGTTACCATACAAACATCATATGGATAAAAAATACATAAAATGTTTCATACACTTATTTAGATTGACTCATGGTTTCTGAAATACCATCAGAGTCTACATTGTCTTCAGATCAATGATTGGATGAAGATGTAGATGATCCATACTCTTCTCTATTGTTGATGAATGCACCATATGAGTCTACATGCATGACCAACATTTCAGATGTCAAATTCCTTTTAGATCTACGACTAGGTTCAGCAGAATCTCATCTTGCATTTATTTCTTGTGGGAGAAACCTATTGATAATGTATGTTTTCTTGGAGCGAAGAGTTCTTCTCTTTGTCAAATTGAAGTCATAAACAAGTATGTCAACATCATCTATTTTTAAGAGGTCAATGTGACGATGATTTGTATTTTGACCCTTTCTTTTTCTCTTTCTATTGACTTGTTTCTCAACCACCATCTCTGGCTTGTACACACCATTGAATGGGTGTGTACTTTTTTCATACCAATGCACTTCAATTGAAATAACATAATCATTTTATTTCTCAATCTTTATAACCTTTCCAATACAAAATGGATAACCATGTGGATCTTCAGTCGCTAAATGATGCCACGCAACCCCTCCTCAACCCGCTGATCGGAAGGTCTATGTGCACAGGATCTTTCCCCTTACACTGGCCCGAAGAGCTCTCGGAAATGGATCCTCTATTTCCCTTTCGGGAAATCTTCACCCACAGTCAACTTCAAGAAATCTCCCCCTTGTACTTCGAGAGATCGGACTTTGCACTTTTGCGATTACGGTGGTCAAGTGTCTTGTCTTTCTATATCCGAAAACCTGAAGATAGTCAACACTTGACCCTCTCTCTTTGCTTCTTCAAATTTTTCCCTATCACGATTTCGGTGGTCGCGATGTCGAGAAAATCGTCTCCTCGACTCCCGAAACCCGATTTACTGAAATGCCGATGTGCTCGTAAGCTTTGACTTTTCAACGTCCTTTCACACTGTCGGGACTTCGAACTTCGCGATATCGCGAATCCTAATGCAAGGAATTCGTAACTTCACTCCACGAAACCCCGAAATGGTCAACTGAATTGACTTCCTATCGAGAATGCACCACTTGTCCACCCTGACGATTCCTGTGGCCCACACGATCCTTTTTTCCCCTCGGGAATTTACGTTTCATGATTTCACGATTCTCGTTGCAAAGATTTCAGGACTTCCTCTCGTGAAAACTCGAAATAGAAGTTCATAGGTAAATCCAACGGCCCCTATGTCTTGGATCTACGGTTCTACTCCTCCTGAGCTTAACCTTTGGGAATACTCACTGTGACTCCCCTGCTCCTCCATGAGATTTGACGGCTCATGGAACTTTGCGGATTCTCCACAGAGAATTCCAACCGTCCGTCTCTTTCCTTGAGAACTTGTCTTCCTGCGGTCCGACGTCGCTATGCCTTCCTTCAAACCTTCAAGGTGCTTGGCCTCTTGTCGTCCTTTGACCCCCTCAAAGGTTCAAATCCTTCTAATCTTTCCCACAACTTCGAGTCTTTCAGAAAAACTCTTTCTTGCACTCCTTGCGGCAGACCTTCAAACACTTCCAAGTGTTGAATTCCCTTCGACTCTGTACACACCTGCAGCAGTAGTCTCTCAATACTTTGCTCAGGTTCGCAACTCTGAGATTTTCCTCGACCTACGCACTCCTTGCATGGCTCTTGTGCCTAACTACAATTCTGAGTGAATGAGAACAAAAGCTACCCTATCTGAGCTTTCAGAGACAAACCTCTGAACCCTTTGTCAACACACTCCTTGCGGACAATTCAACTGCACTCCTTGCAGGAACTCTTGCTCAGATAGAGAAACAATTGAAACTCATTTCCCTTACTCTCTCTCTCTCTTAGATTTCAGACATTCAAAAAGAAATCATTCATACATAGCATAAAAGAAAATTTATACAGAAAGAGTAAAATAACCATGAGCATAACATTTAACATACATACATAGAGAACCGACACAACCCCATGAATTTGAATCAAAGTTTTTTTCTTATTAATTCAAATCTGTGTACATGGATGTCTTCAAATTACAGTTCTCCCTTCTCATCTCGGTATGATCTTGCTCATAATCTTCATTCTTATTTTACAATACACAATGAGGGTGTCTATATCATGTTTCCCTCTTGCGCTCTAAAACTGTCTAATCTAACATTCAATTCTATCTACCTTCATTAACTACTATAAATTATTTCTACCTACTAAGGACAAGGGCAGATCACTCAAGGTCCATTTACATTATACATGTGCGCTCCTTCTTAATTATCTCATTTAATATTGGCACATCAACTTCAAGATAATTTCAAAATTTGCGTTGGGTGCTTGTCCAGCTGTCTTTTGGTCTCCGCACTAGCTCGCTTGAGATGCTCCTGCATAATACTCCCTTGCTTGAAAATTTTCATGGGCTC
The DNA here is from genome assembly GCA_009831015.1 of Picea engelmannii. Lineage (NCBI taxonomy): Eukaryota > Viridiplantae > Streptophyta > Pinopsida > Pinales > Pinaceae > Picea > Picea engelmannii. The sequence goes on along the minus strand of ML788292.1, from coordinate 473,484 downwards.
CTGTCCATGAGCTCATGCACGGTCTGTCCATTCTTCTGGATCTCCGCTTCATTCTCCCAGCTGGCATCTTCAACTGGATGGCCCTTCCACTTGACCAGATATTCAAAGTATTTCTTTCGCCTGGTCTTCTTGCTCATTCTTTTGTCCAGTATGCGCTCCATCTACAGCTTTTCTGCCACTGGCATCTTCTTTGTCCACTGGATCACTGGTTGTTCATTTCTCATTCATGTTTCTTCAGCTGTATATGGGTACAAATATGAGATATTGAATATCGGAGAAATTCCGATCCCATCGGGTAATTCAATCTCATAAGCATTTGCCCCAAATTTCTTTAAGACCTTACATGGTCTGATTTTCTTCATCTTCAGTTTATTATATGTTCCTCTTGGGAAACTTTCCTTTCTCAAATGTGCCAAAATCAAATCACCAACCTCAAATTGAAGTTGTCTCTTGTGTTGATCTGCTCTGCGCTTATATTCTTGGATCGAATTCTGCAATCGCTCTTTCACCTGGCTATGAAGTTCCTTCATCGCCTCTGCGAAATCTTCTGCACTAGCGCTCCTAGTCGCAGTCTGTTCTGAATCTCTCAACTCAAAAATTCCTCTTGGCTGCATTCCATAGACTACTTGAAATGGACTCTACCCTGTGCTTCTATTAGCTGAGTCATTATAAGCAAATTATGCCTGTGGTAATATGTTGTCCCACTAGCTGTGGTGTTTTGTCACCAGGCTCCTCAACAAGTCTCCCAGACTTCTGTTTACCACTTCCGTATGTCCATCCATATGAGGATGATAAGTCGAACTAAACGATAAGTTAGTTCCCAGCTTATTCCATAACATCCTCCAAAAGTGTCCTATGAACTTAGTGTCTCGATCCGAAACTATGCTCCTTGGTAAGTCGTGAAGTCGAATGACTTCTTTGAAAAACATATTCACAAGGTGAGTTGTGTCACTGGTCTTCTGACATGGAATGAAGTGTGCCATTTTGAAAAATATATCCACCACCACAAAGATTGAGTCAAATTCTCTTTGTGTTCTTGGCAACCCCAATACAAAATCCATGTTGATTGCATCCCACGGCTTCGCAGGTATGGGCAATGGTTGATAAAATCCGGCATTTTGTCTCCTTCCCTTCGAATGCTGGCAAATTCTGCATCTGTCCACGAATCTCTTGACGTCTTCTCGCAATCCCGGCCAAAAATATGACTCATTTAACTTTGTGAACATCTTGTCATGACCAAAGTGCCTGGCCAATCCTCCACTATGTTTCTCCTTCAGCAAATTCTCCCTCATGGATCATTTTGGAATACAAAGTTGATTACCTTTAAACAGTAATCCTTCCTGGATCATGTATTCTGCCCATTGGCTTCTATCACTGAGAACTAGATTCTCAGCTACTTCATACGCTCCTTTAAAATCTGGATCATTTCTGTATATTTCCCTGAGATCATCAAAACCCAATGTTATGAATCTGAACTCCCGCAATAGCAAATACTTCCTACTCAAAGCATCAACAACTTTGTTAGCAGTACCAGAAATATGTTTAATCACAAAAGTGAAATTTTGCATATATTCCACCCATTTAACATGTCTCTGATTCAACTTCTCCTATTGAGTCACAAACTGCAATGCATGATTGTCATTGTATAAGACAAAATCCTTTGGGATCAAGTAATGTCTCCATTTCTTCAATGCCTGAATGGAGTACTTCACTTTCACTTCATTCATCTTCTCGCTAAAGTATGCTATCGGCCTGTCTTCTTGAATCAAGACTACCCCTATTGCAAACCCACTTGCATCGCATTTCACTTGAAATGTCTTTTGGAAATCTGGCAACACCAGAATTGGTTGTTCCGTGATCTTCCTCTTCAACATATTAAAACTCTCTTCAGCTTCTTCTGTCCAGTGAAAATATTTGTGTCTCTTCTTCACTGTGTCCATCATCGGTGCACTAATTCCACTGAAATTTCTGATGAACTTTTGGTAGAAACTAGCCAATCCATGAAAACTTCTCACCTCAAAGATATTCTTCGGTGATGGCCAATTCTTGATTACCTCCACCTTATCTGGATCCATCCTCAATTTATCTGTAGAAATAACAAACCCAGATAAATGAGCTTCGTCTTCATGAATGAGGATTTCTTCATATTTATCAACAGCTTCTCCTGATGTAGCCTCTGCATGACTGTATCCAAATGTTTCAGATAATCTGCCACTATTTTACTGAAAATCAATATGTCATATAGATACAAAATGACAAATTTTTCGATGAAATCCCTCAGGACTTCGTTCATCAACCTCATGAAGGTACTCGATGCATTTGTTAAGCCAAACGGCATAACAAGCCATTCATACAACCCTTCGTTGGTTTTGAATGTTGTCTTCCATTCATCACCTTCTCTCATGTGGATTTGATGATAACCGCTTTTCAAATCAATCTTTGAAAAGAATTTTTCTCCACTCAAGCAATCCATCAGATCATCCATCCTTGGCAATGGAAAACTGTACCTGATGGTTATCTTGTTGATCGCCCTAGAGTAAGTACACATCCTCCAGCCTCCCTCTTTCTTCAGACTGAGTACTGTTAGAACAACACACGGACTCAAGCTTTCTCTGACCAAACCTTTTTCCAACAAATCCTGGACTTGTCTTTTGACCTCTTCATTCTCTTGCGACGTCAATCTGTACGTGGCTTTGTTTGGTAAACTGGCTCCTGGTATGAGATCAATATGATGACTCACACTTATGATCTATGGTAACGAACGAGGTAGTTCGATCACTACTATGTCAGCGAACTCTTCCAGTAGTTCTTGAATCTCTTCTGGTAAATCATCTACCCTTGTGCTGGTCAAAACAATCCTTGGTTTCCTGACCACAATGAATTGTGGTTCCTCTTTCTTCTTAACCTCTGTAAGAAGTTCCTTCCCACTCATGAGAAGTACAGTGTTTCTTACTTCATGTTTCACCTCCTTATCCTTGATTGGAAGCAACATATGAGTCCTCCCATTCTTCTCTAGGGTGTATGTGTTCATTCTCCCATCATGAATCACATTCCTGTCATATTGCCACAGTCTACCCAGCAATAGATGACAAACATCCATGGGAATAACATCACAGAGTATCTTATCATTATATCCTCCTATCTTAAATTCAACTAAACATTGTTTAGTGACAGTTACCTGATGTCCTTTTTGTAGCCACGAAACTATGTATGGGCTTGGATGATCAATCGTCTCTAGCTCCATCTTTTCCACCATCTCCATAGAAACGAGGTTATTTGTGCTACCACTGTCCACAATGACCTTGCATACCTTGTCCTTGGTCTTGCAAGAAGTCTGAAAAAGTCTGTTTCTTTGGATTGAACTCTCCACCTCCTTCTCTGGTGTCAAAAGAGCTTTTCGCATCATCAGCGATCTTCCACCTTCAACATCTTCTGCCTCAACATCCCGCCTCTATGCTTCGGCAATGTGAGTCTCTCCTCCTTCTCTCTTTTTATCTGGACACTCATAAGACTTGTTTCCAGTATTTCCACATGTGAAGCATGTTATTACTCCACCTCTTCCTCTTCCTCTACCTCTGGTACGAGGAAAAATATTATTGTCAGCATAATCTCCCCTCTGTTCGGTATTCTGCCCTCGCTGTGAGGTTCCACCCCTCTCAACTCAAGTCTAAGGTTTCTTCCAGTCCTCCTTAGGCTTCTGATTTTTATCTTGGGCAACTGATTTGCCTCTGGGCTGAATTCTACCTCAGACTCTTTCACCCTGCTTTCGGCTCAGCTTCTCTTCAGCTTTTAGAGCCATCTGATAAGAATCTTTCACCGTTCGGATGGTTACCATGCTCATCTCATCCTGAATGTCATATCTCAGGCCATTCATGTATCTGGAAACCTTCTCATCATCGCTTTCCCGATGAACTGCCTTGATGTTCAGCCTGTAGAATTCTTGAGTGTATTATTTCACTGTCATCAGCTTCTGTTTCAAGTTTTGCATTCTTCGAAATAGAGTAATTTGATAATCTCTAGGGATGAATTTCACCTTCATCTTCACGATCATTCTATCCTAGCTTTTGATCTTCTGCTTGCCTTTGTAGCGTCTTTCATCTTGTAGCTCATCCCACCACAATGTTGCATGTCCTTTTAACCTCGTGACAACATGTTTGACCTTCTTGTCTTCTTCGACATCTTCATAGTCAAAATATGTGTCCAGAGCTCTAATCCAGTCTAGAAGCTCCTCTGCATCCAAGTTTCCCTCATAAACTGGAATGTCCATTTTCTCTCTTGCACCCATTCTTGCAATAGCTCTAATAAAACGTTCGTTTGCTGCATCCTCAACTGCAACTTCTTCCCCTTCATGTTAAGCCTCAATTTCACTTTTAGAATCACTAATATCCCCAGTACTGACTGTACGCCTCTGTACTGTCTCTATGTTTTTGAGTCTAGCGCGTAGATCATGCATCTCTCTCTCCATGGCTAGATTAGTCATCTGTCTACCCCTTCTTCTCGGCATTTCCCTCTCCTCTGGTGGATCGGGTGTTTGCATGTCCCTTCTCCTTGGCGGCATGGTGAATTCTCCTTTTCCCTGCTACAGAAAGAAAAGAATCCTTTCTGAGCTCTGATACCAAATGTTGACGCCACGCATCCCCTCCTCAACCCGCAGGTCAAAAGGTCCGCACGCACAGGATCTTTCCCCTTACACTGACTTGAAGAGCTCTCAAAAATGGCTCCTCTATTTCCCTTTCAGGAAATTTGCACCCACAGTCAACATCAAGAAATCCCCCCCTTGTACTTCGAGAGATCGGACTTCGCACTTTCATGATTCCGGTGGTCAAGTGTCTTGTCTTTCTATCTCCGAAAACCCGAAGATAGTCAACACTTGACCCTTTCTCTTTCCTTGTTCGGATTTCTCCCTATCGCGATTTTGGCGGTTGCAATGTCGAGCAACTCGTCTCATCGACTCCCGAAACACGATTTACCAAAACACCGATGTTCTCGTAAGCTTTGACTTTTCAATGGCCTTTCACTCCGTCGGGACTTCGGACTTCACGATATCGCGAATCCTAATGCAAGGAATTCGGAACTTCACTCCACGAAACCCCGAAATGGTCAACTGAATTGACTTCCTTGTCGAGAGTGCGCCACATGTCCACCCTGCCGATTCCTGTGGCCCACACGATCCTTTTTTCCCCTCGGGACTTCACGTTTCATGATTTTGCGATTCCCGTTGCAAAGATTTCGGGACTTCCTCTCTCGAAAACCCGAAATAGAAGTTCACAGGTAAATCCAATGGCCCCTATGGCTTGGATCTACGGTTCTACTCCTCCTGAGATTAATCTTTGGGAATACTCACTATGACTCCCCTGCTCCTCCATGAGATCTGATGGCTCACTAGACTTTGTGGATTCTCCACAGAGAATTTTGATTGTTCGTCTCTTTCCTTGAGAACTTGTCTTCCTGCGGTCCGACGTCTCTACGCCTTCCTTCAAACCTTCAAGGTTCTTGGCCTCTTTCAGTCCTTCGAACCCCTCAAAGGTTCAAATCCTTCTAAGCTTTCCCATGACTTCGAGTCTTTCAGAAAAACTTCTGCTCGCACTCCTTGCGGCAGACCTTCAAATACTTCCAAGTGTTGAATTCCCTTCGACTCTGTGCACACCTGCAGCAGCAGTCTCTCAATACTTCGCTCAGGTTCGCAACTCTGATAATTTACTTGACCTGTGCACTCCTTGCATGGGTCCTATTCCTAATTGCACTTCTGAGTGAATGAGAACAAAAGCTACCCTATCTGAGCTTTCAGAGACAAACCTCTGAACCCTTTGTCAATGCACTCCTTGCGGAAAATTCAACTGCACTCCTTGCAGGAACTTTTGCTCAGATAGAGAAACAATTGAAACTCATTTCCCTTACTCTCTCTCTCTCTCATATTTCAGACATTCAACAAGAAATAATTCATACATAGCATAAAATCAAATGTATACAGAAAGAGTAAAATAACCATGAGCATAACATTTAACATACATACACAGAGAACCGACACAACGCCATGAATTTGAATCAAAGTTCTTTTCTTAGTAATTCAAATCTCTATACATGGATGTCTTCAAATTACAGTTCTCCCTTCTCAGCTCTGTATTCTCTTGCTCATAATATTCATGCTTATTTTACAATACACAATGAGGGTGTCTATATCCTGTTTCCCTCTTGTGCTCTAAAACTGTCTAATCTAACATTCAATTCTATCTACCTTCATTAACTACTATAAATGATTTCTACCTACTAAGGATGAGAGCATATCGCTGAAGGCCCATTTACATTATACAAGTGCACTCTTTAATTATCTCATTTAAGATTGGCGCATCAACTTCAAGATAATTTCAAAATTTGCACTGGGCGCTTGTCCAGTTGTCTTTTGGTCTCTGTGTTGGCTCGCTTGAGATGCTCCTGCATCACTAAAACTGCAATCATGATACCCTTCTTAATATCTTGTATTGAACCCCTATAAAGGTCTTCCATGGATTCACATTGTGCACATGACCTTCATGAACCATTATACATTTATATTTCCTCTTCTTGTGTAAACTCAATAGCACCTTGAGATGCTTGTTGAACTTCAACAATGTTTGTGTCTTCATATTCATTTGGCATATTTTGTGGCCAATGAAATGGAGTCTTCAACATTGTATCTTCATCTTTTGAGCTTGAAATTATGTCACTTTGACTATTGAAAAAAGACTCCCACCAAACAACAACAACATTAAAGTACTCATATGTATCCTTAATGGACTTTTTTATTTCTTCCAAGCATTCAGAATAATCTACATCTGTATTATGCCTCCATGCATTATGGATTTCAGCAACTGATTGTAAAAATAATAACTTTGGTGAAAATATTGGACGATCTATAATGAACTTCAAAAATGCTAAACCTGATGAAGGCCCCTATTTTGTAGTAGTTGAATACTGCTTTCCCCATATAAGTGTTTTCCCATCAATTTTTTTGAAAAAAAATTGATGTTGGAAGCTAATGACATTAAGTTGCTCAATACATTTTTCTTCATGATGTGATCCTTGAATAAATCTTCACACGTCAACAATTTCTTCTAATATATGAAAAACATGATCTTGAATGTATGATATTTTAATACATTCAATCAATGATGGTAGGATTCCAACATTTTTCATCTTCAATGTTACTGAAAAATTATTGAACGTTTGATCAATATGATCATGAGTGTGTCCAAAACAAATGAAACCAATTTTCACCTTTTGAAATATTCTCATTTCAACAAGCATGCTTAGATATCCAAACACAATTTGATTTTTATTTTCATGACTAGTGTTGTCCAACTGTAGATAGAGAACTTGAGAAATATTTTCAGACCAGTGAGTGAGCACATGATGAATTATGGTGATAGTCATATTTGGATCATTATGAATATTTGGAGCTGTGAAGTAAACCCTTGGACACATTTTTCCATTGAAAACCATACAACCAACCAAGTAAAACTAAATGAAATATTCTTCTTGTAAATTTTTGGGTGTACAGACAAAATGTGGTAGAATTTTTTTCTTTTGGTCCATGCCATCAATTATCATACCTAAATATTAGTTTGGAGCATCATAACACTTCTTCCGATGTTTATACAACTTTTTTCTTTCACTTTATTGTTGATTCCGATGTTCTTGAAGTGCTTTGACTATGGAATCTGCACATGACATAAAATGAAAATATTGATTGCATGTTTTCATAGTTGATAACTATTCAATTTTTAAAAAACCAAAATAGTAAATGCATACCTCTTTCTGCCCCTTCAGATTTATCTCTTCTTGATTTAAGAGTAGCACATATACTGCAAATCCTCATCCTTGACTTCTTAGGAATATGAATATTATTGAATTGTTTCTTTCATGTTCTTGTAAAATATGCATATGTAATAAAATTACCATCTCCTCCAACACCTTCAACATATCCTGTGTATAACTTGCATATTTCACTCCTTGATAAATTATATGGAATATGTATTGTGTCTCTATCTAGCATACACTCTCCATGTTTGGAAAATAAATCACGCATCCATGACAATGTAGTGTTTTTCAATTACCCACTCTCTCATCCATGTTGTACCTTTGAATAAAATGAAGGATCTTTTTCCAACCTTGTCAGGATTCTTGATAGACGAATATTACCAATTGAGTGATTTTTTTTTAAATCCTTTCTGCAAAGTAAAATATTCCCAATGCGATAATCATATCCTATATTGGTGGAATCAAATATGATTTTTTCATTCTCTTATTCATTGACAAATATGTCTTCCTTTTATTCAAGTCATACATGTATTCCATGCTTTTCAAACAATTATTTTGACAACATTCACTTCAAATCAATTCACTTATGGAAATTGATTTAGTGAGAAATTATTTCCTATACCTTTTATAAATAGAATGATTTTGATTGATATAAAAAGGTCTAGTCCTGGTCCTAGACACAATGTTCTTTTTCAATGTCTCTACTATTTCATCATCCTCACTAGAAGGATTTTCCTTATCACTAGAAGGAATATCAAGCAAAACATTGTCAGGAGACTGAACGAGAGAATGTCGATCAACTTGATTTGTTGCAGTTGAATGATTGAGAACATGATCTTCATTCCTAGTTCCATCATCTTCATTGATAATCTTGTTTATGAGAGGAATATCAAAATCACTATAAACATGATTACCATCCTCACCAATGTTATTGGATCTTCCATGAAAATATTCACTTGAAGAAAAATCATCATCACCCATAAGACTGTCAATGCCATTAAGATTATCACTTGGAGAAAAATTTCCATCATCGTCATTGGTACCTTCAAAAACCTCATTTGGAGGAAAATCCTCATCAACATTGTGTCCACCATTGACATATGTTGGTTTTTCTTCATATGAGATATAATGGATATATTATTACAATGATGAATGTTACATATATAGGGAACATCTGGTGACCATCCATGAAAGGATGCATCCCTTGAATAATCAATAACTATTTATTATTATCATTTACTTATTATATATGATATTTAATAATCAATAATTATATTATTAATTATTATTATAAGAGAATGTCTTCCTGATGTTTTCCAAACATCAACACTCCATCTCAATGAGGGAGACATTATGCAACATGCCAAGATTGTTTTTGAAGTATACAAACTTCACCCTAGACTCATGACACTTGTATGTCATTCTTGGGAGACATCTCTCTCCCACTTGAACCGAGGAGAAAATCCTTCTACGGCTCTCCCTCTAAGCCAATTAAATCTCTCTAAGATTAGGCTCACTTTGGGTCTGCATGTAATAGAATATAGCATCTTGAGTCTTTAGCATTCCTTCTCAAATCACCATGACTAGGACGAAGACCACACTAGGATCTTTCACCATAGGTACACATGACTACGTCTAGGCCCATTTACCACAAGTGAACTTTTATGATAAATGTATCCTATCTCCCTTGGTCTACATCATAATCTAGGAGAAGTTTCGCCCGATGCTGAAACATCAACACTCCCTCTTAGCTAGGGAGGTATCTTTCCATAGTAGTACACAAATAATGTCTAGAGACATGAAATATTTTCCATTAGTACACAACCACCATAGTAGAAAAAGGTTTGTCACACATGGCACTCTCATGTGGACTTTAGAGGCTACTCCCTCTGGGAACACTTAGGGTCAACTCCCCATAGTGTGAGATGTCAAGGATCAACTCTCTTGACATGTCCTCATGTTTTCTCCACATGGGATGATGGGCTATAAGCCTAAATTCACTTATCCCTTCTCAAATAAGTGTTCCATTTATCCCTTCTCGAATAAGTGTCCTCACAGATCCACTCAACTCAATTCAGAGAGGAGTACGATCTCTAGAAAATTTGTCATGCATGGCACTCCATGTGTACTTCTAGAGGCTACACCCTCTAGAAACACTAGGGTCAACTCCCATAGTGTATGATGGCAAGGGTCAACTCACTTGACATGTCTTGATGTTCTCTCCAGATGGGACATTAGGATATAATCCCAAACACACTTATCCCTTCTTGAATAAGTTCCCCACTTATCCCTTCTCGAATAAGTGTCATCACATATCAACTCAAATCAGTCACAGAGGAGTACGATTTGGATAATGCATTAGGAAGTTGCAAACATCAACACTCCCTCTCAGTGAGGGAGGCATTCTCTACCACACCAAGTATGTCACAGAAGTACTTGAACTTCATCCTGGTTTGGTAATAACATCAACAACCTGCTCAACTGTAGGAAGGTACTGCACCAATACTTCCTTCTTTTGCACCATGTCTCCAATGTAATGGTACTTGATCTAAATGTGGTTTGATTTGTCATGAAACACTGGATTATCAGAGATCATCACACAACTTTGGTTACCATAATGAATAATGGTGGAATCCAACACATGTTCGGATAAATATGCAAGGAGCTTGTGAAGCCACACTGCTTCACGGAATGTCATACTTAATGCAATGTACTCTTATTATGTTGTGCTCAGATCCACAGAAGTTCCTTTCCTGCTACACCAGGAAACCATGGAAGATCCCAAAGTGAAACAACACCCAAAGGTGCTCTTTCTGTCCATTGTGCTCCCAGCCCAAACATAGTCAATATATTCCTTCCATATCATATCCATATTGGAAGTATATCTTAGACCATGTCCAACTGTGCCTCGCAAGTATCTCAACACATGCTTCACAACAATCTAGTGTGTCTATCTTAGCTAACTTATAAACTAGATAAGTGCACTCATTGCATAGAAAATATTTTGTATGGTGTTAACCCGATACATCAATTATCCAATCAGTTGTCTGTACAACTTTGGATCAATTTTATCAGAATCGGAAGAATACACACTTAGTTTATTTAGATTCGTCATTATTGGTGTAGCCACAAGCTTCAAGTTCAGTATCTCAAACTTCTTCAATATCTCAACTATGTACTTCCCCTGACTCGGGAAGATATCATCAGTTCTCTACCACTCCTCTAGTCCCAAGAAGTAGTAAATCATACCAAGGTCCTTCATATCAAACTTAAAGGTCAATGCATACTTTCATTCAAAAATAAGGCTCTCTGTATCGGTGAGGAATAAATCATCAACGTAGAGGACCAAAATCAGGGACTCGCCATTAACAATCTTGTAGTACAGGTTGGGATCGAAAAAACTTTTGTTGAAGCCCAAAAATCATTAGGTGTCCATAAATCCTTGCATACTAATCTTGAGGTGGTTGCTTGATTCCATACAAATCCATCTTCAACCTGCACACATGAGACTCCTTCTCATGTATCATGAAACCATATGACTACTTGATGTATACTTCTTCCTCAATCTCTCCATTGAGAAAGGTTGTATTTACATCCATCTGATGTAATATCTAACACGTGGATGTTGCAGGGGAAATAATCATCTGGATAGAAGTGTATTGAGCAACAAGAGAAAATGTCTCCTCTTAATCTATTCCCTCCACCTAAGAAAATCCTCTAGCAACAAATCTCATTTTGTGTCTCTCGATTCTCCCATCAACTTTGTGTTTGATATTGTAGATCCATTTCAAAGTCACTATAGACTTCCCCTTGGGTCTCAGAACAATATCCCACACATTATTCTTTATGATGGATTGATACTCCTCCATCATGACATCTCTCCATACTAGATGACTAGTTGCCTCCTCATAACAGGAAGGCTCAAAATGAATGATGTGGCTCATAGCTATGGCATAGCATGAATATCTCTAAGGTATCTTTCTCTATGGAAAAGTACCATCTCTTCCTATCTCTCACTCATTCTATCTCTGACCAAGGATGTAGATCTGATATCCTTCGAATACTCACTGTACCCCACAAGTGTACCCTTTCTACCTGAAGGGTATAACTTGGTCCTTTTGTCCTTGGGTACATGAATGTATACTGAACACCCAAATATCCTGAAGTGTCTAGTCTCAAGATTCACTCCGGTGAATGCCTCCTCGGGAGTCATGTTCCTCAAGAACTTCTGTTATGAACATACACTACAGTTATGGATGCCTCTTCCCAAAAAAACATAGGCAAATGTTGATCATTAATCATCACCTTGACTGTCTCAACAATCAATCTGATATGCCTCTCTGTGATCCCATTCTTTTGAGGGTTGTGAGGAACGGTGTACTCCCTCTTGATCCCTTCATCAAACATCTCTAGGAAACATCGAGGTTCCCTCATCTAAACAATGTCCCCCAAGACATATCCAAGTTTCCTCGTGAAACCAATGTCTTGGTTCCTTCATCTAGTAGTCCATTGATTAATCTACAATACTTACATTTTATGACACTCTGACAGGACTAAGATTTGGAGCATTCTAATATTTCTGATTGTTCCGCTCGAGAGGATCAACTGGTAGAAACTCTTCAAACAGAGATGTTTAAGTCATATTAAATTCTCGAAGGACTATGGCAACATTTCCAAATGAGAGAACCCATACAAGTTAAGATGATATTGGAGGTTTTTAAGATTCCCAAAATAATCTGGTATCATATGAAAATCATGGAAACCAGTCAATTTAAGATGTTGGAGGTTTGTGAGATTCCCGAAAGCGTGTGGCAGCAACTTCATTCTTATGGTCATTCTCAAATGTTTCAAGGAGCGGAGATCAAAGAATTCTTTAGTCAATGATTTGACTGGGTATGTCAGTTGAATCTTTTCCAAGTGTTTCAACTGCCCAATAGACTTTGGTAATCGTTAGAGGTTCATAGTAATATTCAAGTCCCTCAACTCTAGAGGTGTCTGGATATCACTATTCCACAGTGTTTCCAATTGGCTCTCCCAACCAACAATTTCTAAAACTCTTAAATTATTCATTGGAATCCATGAAGGAAGGGAATGTAGACACGACCGATGGGAGAAACTACTTTTCAAGCATGCATAACGCAAGGAAGAAGCAATTTTAGAGAACCCATGTGAGTAAGTCCCAATTTTTGAGCACCCATGATGCAAGGAAGAAACAATTTATGAAGTAAATTCTGAGATCCCATGTGAGGAAGAAACAACCTCAGAAGCAATTTTCGAGACCCCCTGAGTTGAAGAAACAATTTCCATGCAACCATGACGCATGGAAGAAACAATTTTTGAAGTAAATTATGATATCCCATGTGAGGAAGAAACAACCTCGGAAGAAATTCTCGAGACCCCCTGAGTTGAAGAAAACATTTTCATGCAACCATGATGCATGGAAGAAACAATCTCCGAGGAACCATGCTAAAGGAAACAATTTCCGAAGCACTTTCCTAAAAATTAAAAAGAACTTCTGAAGCAATTTCTGAAACAATTTTTTACCAACTATCCAAGGAAGAAACAATTTTTGAAACATGTCCCAAAGTCCGATTAAAGGAAGGGATATCCCAGTGGAGCCATAATACCATGTTGTTTTCTTTTGCTCGTAAAATTTGTCCCAATGCTTTCCAATAAATGCCTAACAATCTTAAAAGAAAATTTAGATCTGACAATGTGTCTTTATATCTCTCATTTTCCTAGGCCCTCTCATGAGGGAGTAAGGCCCAGTCCCGCTCTGATACCATGTTGGTTTTTCTTCATATGAGATATAATGGATATATTATTACAATGATGAGTGTTCCATATATAGGGAACATATGGTGACCATCCATGAAAGGATGTGTCCCTTGAATAATCAATAACTATTTATTATTATCATTTACTTATTATATATGATATTTAATAATCAATAATTATAATGTTAATTATTATTCTAAGAGAATGTCTTCCCGATGTTTTCCAAACATCAACAACATAATCATCTTCATTGCTTTCAAAATCCACACTTGAGTGAAAATTTTCACCATCCTTCTTAGTGCCTTGAAAATTTTCATCAGTATCTTGAAAACCCTCACTTGGAGGAAAATAAACATCATCAACATTGTTTCCTTTTAATTTATCACTTGAGAAAGATTGTACACCAATGGCTTAATAATATTCACTACTTTGAAAATCCCCACATGAGAGATATTCTTCATCATCCTCATTATTGTCTTGAAAATCCTCACTTGGAGGAAAATCATCATCACCAACATTGCTTCATTTAAATTCCTCATTCGATAAAGATTGTCTAGCATTTCCATAATCGTCATCATTACTTTTAAAATCCCCACTTGAAGGGAATGAATCATCATCCTCATTTGTGCCTTGGAAATCCTCACTTGGAGGAAAATCTTCATTAGTGCCTTCAAAATCCTCACTTGGAGGAAATTAATCATCACCAACATTGTTGTCTTTAAATTCCCCACTCGAGAAAGAGCATTCACCATTGTCATAATCATCTTCACTTCTTTTAAAATTTCCACTTGAGGGAAATTCTCCATCATATTCATTGGTGCCTTGGAAATCTTCATCGAAACCTTGAAACTCCTCACTTGGAGGAAAATTTTCATCCCAATCATTTAAACGTTGATCATAGTCTCCACTTTGACCTACATTTTAATTATTTTCATTACTATTAAACTGTTGAATAGATTTATCACCATCATATTCCTCCTCTTCATCATCGGTGCCTTCAAATTCCTTTGATTTAGAACTTTCATGAGGAACATGTTGAATAAAATTTCTTGCACTATGATCAAACTTCTAACTAGCTGGAAAGTATGACGCCTCATTTTCATTACAAACATTCTTATCGCATTTCCTAGTCCCAACAGAAGAGGTATGCGAACAATTTGTTGATGTCTTAGAAATAAAATCTTCTTTATCTAACAAAGCCATCCCTTCCCTCTAAGAACATAGAATGATACAGATTCTCACCCTCCCAATGACATTCTTATAACTTGCATAATGATATTTTCCCTCTAAATGTCCCCCCATAAAATTTCCCTCCAAAATTCGACGCCCCAAAACTTTCCCCAAAATTTCCCCCCAAAATATTCCCCAAAATTTCACCCCAAAATATTCCCTCCAAAATTTCCCCCTCAAATTTTTCCCTCCAAAATTTCCCCTCAATTTTTTCCCTTTATTATTTTCCCTTAAAAATTAAAAACAACTTTTACTCTTTTATTTCTTTATTTACATGTTAAATACAATATTTATCATGTTTATTTAGTTATCCCACATTAATTAAACATAGAGATGATCCATATAATTTCAGGTATATCTGTAGACAATATAACTAATTTTATTTATTCCACATTTGTTATACTAATAATGATTTATATCATTTGTGTTATATATACACAGTGTTGTTTTATCTTTTTACATTATGTGATATCTTGGGCAGTATTTGTTAAAGGATTTGGAGCAAGTTACAAGGGAGAAACATCGAGAATACATCCGAGGAGAATTTATCATTTCAGAGGTTAGTTATTTTTTAAATTCTTACCATTTACCAAAACAACAGTTATAAGATCATCTTTGAATCACATAATAATTTTTCATGCGAAAATTAAAAAACCTTAAATTTTTTTAGATGTTTTCTATTTTTTTCTAAAAAAAATCCCAACTTTTTAAAAAAATTAAGGCTTTTTCCAAAACAATTTAACAAAGTCAAATTTAGTTATAGTTTTGTAAACAAATTTAGCCTTTTTATTGTCTTTTACTTAATTGTTTCTATTTTTGTCACTTGGTAGTTATTGGGCAATGCTAGGGGCTTGGTCGCGGGGCTAGGGCGATGTCGGGCATCACCCCAACCCCCCTAGGGCTAAGGCATGGGCTCAGGGCTATGTCAAGCATCGCCCCAACCCCCCCCGCAGCTAAGGCATGGTCCCATACCTCAAGATTGGTCGTGGGGTGTTGGAGCGATGCCTGACATCGCCCTAGTCCCCCATGACCAAGGCAGGGTCCCGATATAAGCCTAATAACTCCATGGGTAAAACAAAATTAAATATGGGTCAAAAATTTTGAAATTTTTTTTAAATTAGTTCTTATATTCAATGTTTTTTTTTAGTTTATTATAATGTAAAAGGCCTATTTTTTTTTATCTTATAGGAAAATGGAAAGAAAGAGATTATCTATGAATATATCTGGATCACAACCTACAATAAGGGCATCCAAAATTGCAACTGGAACCTCCATGAATGTTAGGAAACAAAATGATAGCATAACACCTCAGTTATCAAGTGCAATGAATAATGTTAGAGAGTGGAAATTTGTGGAAGGTGAAAAAAAACTAGAATATTCTTGGTTTGTTAAAGAAAAGCAAGGAAACAATGGAGATCATATATATTTGTATTGTGTTGAATTAGAACATGTGCAAGTAAATTATCAGGCACTTGTCTTTTTACGAGATATATGTTTGGTGCCAGCCACGGATATTGTTTATGCACTTGTCAAACAAGGAAGAACTTATATATCAAGTTTAGATATTGTTTCAAATTGAGAAATTATAACAAGAATGAATGTTTTTCATAATTATGTACATCCATCGTTGATGACATTAAGAAAGGAAATCTAAGTTTTTTTTTTTTTATGTCGTTTATTATTTTTAGTATCATGGTAATGTTTTAATTTTATTTAACATTAAAATGTTATATTTTATTTTTACGAGATTTTGATGAACAACTTTCACATATGTTAGTGGGGATTTACTCTATAGAGAATAATATCATGGATGTCATCAACGCTTTTTATATTGAAAAAACACAAGAAGGAAGGAAAAATAAACAAAAAGTAATGGAGGTTGAACTTGCAAGAGTAGACAAAGAAGAACATGAAAGAAGAAAGAAAAATCCTCATTCTAGAAATCCTGAAAGGGTTACATTTGAAAATGAGGAAACTCCAAATGAAGATTTTGTTGAGATTGGTCCCAATGAGGTTATCACTCCTTCTCACAAAAAGAATAAACAAGAGATATGGATGAGTTTATTCCTATTGATTATGAACAAATCATTGATTTAGATGAAACACATTTAAATCATAAGAGGAAGAAAACAAATGTTGATAATTTTCAAGAAGCCATCATTAGCTCAGAGTTTTATAGTGAAGGTCCTAAAGGTAGCAGAGAAATAACAACACCAGGTGTTGATCTAGAGGATGGTATTATGAAAAAAAAAAAAAAATGTCATTTGAAATAGAATGAGGATGAAAAACTTAGTTAATGATGGCTACACATTTCAGTTGAATGTGAAACAACTTTATAAACCCACAGAAGGGAAAGAAAAATATCAAATTAGAAAACCACATCACTTGCATATTCACAATTTGAAATCATTGATTAGGTACAATCCATATGCACATGTGGTTGACTACCTAGTTCTTATTGACCCATTGGAAGTTCCTACGAGGGAAGAATTTGATAGATCAAATTGTTTTGACTACAAATATTATGTGATTGGTGGAAATCATTATGCAGAGGCTAGAAGATAAATGATGCAAGAATATCCCAATAATCCTCTTTCTGAGATAGTCAAATGCATAATTAATGTCGTTTTAACAGATTCAGAAGAAAATTTATTGGCATGGAATCATAACACAGACAATGAGTACATAATGTCTAAGACTTTCATTCACAGGGTGAGATTTATCCATAATGAATTTTCTAAAATATGTCATGGGGAGAGATCAAATGTTGATGTCAAGTTTTGATAGCAATGTTGTATGGAAATATGATTCCCACTTGATGATGAAAATACAAAAGAAAAAAATCACAAAGGAAGTGATATATTTAGAGTTATGAATGGTTATTTTCAATTGGGATTTAGAATTGGACAGATATGGGATTTGATAGATGAGATCTTCACCCTATGGAAAAATATTAGTATAAAAAATCAGAGAGTTAAGAAGGCTAAACCATTGATATGTGGCACAAGTAAGACATGTCCTAACATAAAAAATCTTCCAAATGATATGACTATAACACCTTGGAGATCAATACAAGGAATGAAGGATGATAAACTTATCATAACTATATTATCATGTGTTAGGTCGAGAGAATTGTCAATGGAAGAAATGTGTGATGAATTTAAAAAGTAAGTTTGTTGAGTTATTTTTATTTATGTTAGGACAAAAAAAAAAAAATTCAGTTTAACATATCAATGTTCTAAGTATTTTTTTATATATATCATTATAACATTATTTTTGTTTTATTTAGTCACAAGGTGTATATGAGAATACAAGATGAAATGGTCAATATGTTGAATGAAGAAAGTTGGGATGATGTTAAACTGAACTATTCAGATTCAAGCTCTTTAGCAGTATTGAAACAATTTTTTGTTAAATTCAAAAAGGTATGTTGATTTATTACATTCATATTATTCATTTGTAAGTTAATTTATTTCAATTTTAATAGTTATATATATATAATTATACGTTTGTTTTTTTCATTAAAGATGTCAAAGAAGAATACAGATGGAGTATCTGAAACTTTCAAAAAACTTATTCAAAAAACCAAGTTTGAAAGAGAAAGAAGGAGACGTGTTCAAAATGTTCAACTTGATGACACCCTTGATCACTACATTTGGAATGGGCTTGAAACTTTTCAATATAAAGTGATATTAGGTGAACGTGAACAACTCACAAATATTGTTCCTAAAAAATAATACTCCCTAGTTATTGTGGATATCCCTCATGGTTATAATATCCAAACATTGGATATGATAGTGAGACTTATACTTACCAAGCTTTCAATAAAGTGGTTATGGGATTTATAGAAGTTACAACATCACCATTTTGAATATTTCTATTATTTCATTCATACACACAACAAGGATTAGTACAATCAAGCTTCAAGGGGAAAGAAAAGGCAAGGATGCAGTTTATTTGGTAAGGTATTGAAAGTGTATGTTTAGAAATTAAGATTAGAAAATAATTGTATTAATTCATAAGTTAATTGAATTTGCACTTATTTATGTTACAGGTACAAGCCTAATATTTAGATCTCCAATAGAGAATCATTTAAATGTGATTTTGAGAGTATACATCTTGCAACATGGACAAAAGATGATTTTTATAATTCTATTCTTGTCAATGCAAAGGATGGAGAGACTCCTAGTAGTATATTGGTATACAATGTTGTGGTTATAAAGATAACACATGAGGAAAAAGATTTGAAAGGAGATATGGTTAACATTTATTAAAAACCACAAGCATTAATTAATTATCTTATAGATACATTTTCAAATGAAGGAGATTGGGTTTTGGATTTGTTCTTGGGTTCAGGTAAGAATTGTGATCTAATATTTATGAAATCATACTTCAATGTTATATTATTTTTAATTTATGTCTTTTTACAATATCTAACTTCATTATTTATTTTGTATTTGGTGATTAGGTACAACATTAGCATGTTGCCTACAGAAATGAAGGAATTGCATAGCCATTGAAAGTGACCCAATGCATTGCAGTTGTATTCAACAAAGAATTAATGTTATTCTAGCTCTTCCAGATGATATGCAAGAATTTGGCGTGAGGAAAGGATATTTTAGTGAATCAAAGGTGGTAAAATTGTCAAAGGAATCTCAAGTACCATTGGGAGGAATGATTGGAAAGGAACACTTTGGAGAACTTGTGGATATCAAAGAGCCAATGGAAGAAAAAAATGACACAATGGAAGCACAAAATGATGTCGAAGAAAATGATAATGTGTCTTTTGAGAATGATGAATTTAGGATATATGATATTGTTGATTAGTTTTAATATTCCCTTGAATATGATGCTCAATTTTGCAAATTTTTTATGAGCTATCACTGTAATGTTTTGACTTTCAGATTTTAAAATAAGAATAAAGATGTATCTATTATTGTTTTGTGATGAATCTTTTTATTGTTTTTTTTTTCATTTTATTTGCATGTGAATCACTATACATTGGAAAATTTTATTAAATGTTGTCTTTTTTTTACTTCAAATGTATAAAAATATAAAAGAAAATGATAATTTAAAAAAAAAAAATTGAATTTTTTTGTTCAATTATGTCCATAAAAATGTTTTACTTGACATGTTATTTTAAGGAATATGTACCAAAAGGTATAGGTTTTTTATTATATATGGATATAAAATGTGTATTGTTTTGTTAAATATTCAAAAATAATGTTATTTGACTACAATTGTTTTTCGATGTATTGAAGTAAAGGTAAACAATGTGTTAAAAATGATGTTTTTCTCTATATTTAAAAAGTATGGAACAATAAATTAATTGAGAGAAATTTATATGAAAAATCGTGACTTCAAAAAAATTAAATGGTAAAAAATACTTTTAAGATTGAAAGAAGCATGAAAAAATGACTATAAACGTCGTTGAATTAAAAAAAAAATAGAAAAATTTGAAAATAGATGAAAAATTAGCATTTAAAAAAATAATGTGGAAACATTGTGGATCGAAAAATTTAAAATATCAAAAAACTACCTAAAAACGAAGGGGGGGTGGTACCAGTAGCACCATTTTTAAAAACAGGGTAAAAACTTAGACCCCCCAAAAAACGAGAACTCTATAGAGTTCTTGTTAAGTTGGTAACTATGTTATTCATTGACCATAAGAAATCAAACATACATAATAGTAATCACAATACACGGAATTTACATGGAAACCATTTCAAGATAAAACCACAAAAAATGTTTCTTTATAATTTTGTAGGCACCAACCTACTATTACAAAATTTGTAGGCACCAACCTACTAGAGAAACCAATATCGACTAGTACAAATCCTAGTAGGCACCAACCTACTCTTGTAGATATTCATAGGAACCAACCTACTAAAGACACCAATCCCCACCGCTAAGCACCAACTTAGCAAGAGAAACCAATATCTTTGTTTGAGCGGCACCGACCCTCAATTATAAATATATTTCCAATGATGAACATTCACATTTTCTTCACCAAGTCTTCTCACTACTTCTTCCTTTACCATATCTTCTTGTTACTTCTGCCTTCACCAAATATGTTCACTATTTCGACCTTCACTAGATCTGTTCATTATTTCTTCCTTCATGAATTTTTCCATTAGATCTACTTTCACCAGATCTATTCACTATTTCCTCCTTAACGAGATATGTTTGCTATAACTACTTTCACCATATGTGTATGCTAGATCATCACATATATATTCTTCTTTGTCACACACCTCATCACTCTCTCTTTTTGGAATGATATTCCATCTGTGCTCATATCATTATTCTTCTTCAAATATTATATTTCTTCTCATCACACACACTACTCTTCAAATATTACATTTATTTATATACATTATAATGACCCATTCTGAAGGGATATGTTGATTTGTTAATTAAATAATTAATTCTTTTTATTTCACCTTTGGAAATACCATGGGAAAATAACATGGGCCTCCAAAACCATGGGATTGAAACCACCAATGGTAAAACCAACTATAAAATATTTCTTTGACTCTTTACATGCACTTTTA
>ML788292.1:430916-451630 GCA_009831015.1 Picea engelmannii | reverse complement strand
TATATATATATATATGAATCTTGGAATGCTCCCCCTTTCTTGCAAATACCTTAGCATAACATCAATGACAACATGTTCAACAATGGCTTCAACTTTGAATTTAGACTAGAAGGGAGATGGGGTTGATTTACATTCTTCCATGTGAAAACAACAAATAAGGTCATACACATATATAATCTAGGAAAGGGAAATTCTTTCCATGGATTGAAACACTTGAAGGGCAAGAAAATAATGTAAATTTCCTAAGTTAGTCATTTGAAATTTCTTTACAAATTTGGATTTCACATGGGTTAAAAATGTGGGGTCACTACCAATGAGGATAAGGTCATCAACATAAAGAAAAACTATCATGAGATGGTTACCCACTTTCTTAACATAGACATTGGGGTTAGAATGACATCTAGAAAATTCTATGTCAAGAATAAAGATATACATTTTAACATACCAAGTCCAACAAGCTTGGTTAATGCAATAGAGAGATTTTTTAAGGTGGTAAAAAAGCTAGTCATTTTGAATATAACCAGGAGGTTGTTCCATGTAAATTTATTCTTGCAAATTCCCATGAAAAAAGGTGGATTTGACATCCACTAGAGGGACCTCCCATTTATATGAATTTGAAAGGGATAGAAAAAGGTGGATGAAATTCATTTTGGCTATAGGGGAAAAGGTTTCAATATACTCAATTCCTTCTACTAGAGAGAATCCTTTGGAAACTAAAATGGAATTATTTCTTTCAACAGTTCCATGTGATGCATACTTATTTTTGAACACCCATTTACATCTAATAAGTTTTCTTCCTTTCAAAATAGGTGAAATATCCCAAGTATTGTTCGCCATTAAGGAACAATATTCTTCATTCATTGTTGTGTCCTAATATAGATGGCCAACAATGTTGCAAATGTTTCTAGATTATCATCCTTTAAAAATTGATCCAAAAGAGAGGAGGATCACAAGAACTATTCGCATATATGATTCTAATCTAAAGGATCACTAGCAAGATCACCAACTGATTCTTGTGTTGTATGGACACATCTAGGAAGTTGTGGTTCTAGTGTAGGTTCATGTTCAACAAATAGAGGAGGGTGAATAGTTCGAGGTGTATTTTCATCCTCATTTTCAACATCTTAAGAAGAAAATTGAATAGGAGCACTAGAAACAAAGTTGGGAATAGAAGATGACATATTTGTTGAATATGGATAGAAAGTTAAATATGCCACAATCACGGAATTAGATGTGCATGATGAGAGACCTTCATAAAAATTGACATCTCAGGTACAAAACAAATTCCCACACTACTAAGTGTTGTGGTTATGTATCACATTCTACTAAGTGTCACACTTATGTATCACTCATGTATCACATTCTACTAAGTGTCGCACTTATGTGTCACTTATGTATCACATTCTACTTAGTGTAAAATTTCCGTGCTACTAAGTGTCACACTTATGTATCACATTCTACTAAGTGTCACACTTAAATTTCACAAATTTATCACCATGAAGAAAAATTTTCCATGACCCCTAGATAAGTTGGAAAGGAAACCTATCAGAGGTCAAAATACTACATTTTTCCTTGAGATTTTTTTCTTGTTTGAGTTTCATCGCCCCCCTTCCTATATACAAGGAGAAATGAACCTTGATCATCACTCCCTCAGAGTGTCCTAATGAGAGATAATCACCCTATGCACAATTATGGGGGGGGCGATGAAGTTGTTGCAACCATTTTTCCTTGATTTGTGAGTTTGTTTCCTAGAGTTTTCATTTGGTTAAGGGATTGGTTTGAGCTATCTCCTATTCAAGGAAAGGTCAATATTTTTGGTTGATCCAAATCCTCTTTTGACCACATCCTCTCATAAAAACTATTCTATGGTTGTGATAACTCAAAGCCTATATAATAAAGTCCATGCTTGAGTGAAAATGAGGAGAGAATTTCAGAGTATCATACTTTTGATCTTGAGATAATCAAGAGGAGGACAATTAAAAGGATCATACCTATTATTGTGTGAGATCCAAGGGGATGGATAGGAGATATTGGAGGAGTTGTTGCAATGTCAAATTTGAGATTATAAGTGCTTCCATTTTGTTGGCTTTCCATTAATACATAACTTGGCCTATTCCTCTCATGTCTATGTGTTCAAGTGTATACATGTCTATTGTTATTAAATTTATCATATATACATCTATTTTCACTTAAAAATGTAGTGTGGAAGAAGGAGGTTTGTCTTTGTTATTTTCAGGTATTTTCTTTTTCCTAAGAGCTTGGACACCAAGGTCAAAGGATGGAGTAGCGAGGACAATCGTCATAAAAAGGTAAGTCATTTGTCTCTTCCTTCTCATTCTAATTGTCGAAATAGTTCTAAGAGGAAAGTAGTTCACCATTTTTTTTCTATCTTGGATGAAGAGGGGTCTTGATCCAAGTGGGGTTTCACTTATTTGCAATGGAAACTTTACCATAAGAGAAAATTGGAGAATCCACTAGGGATCACCCTCTTTAGTATTTCATTGGTTTCTTCTAGTATTTTGAGTCTTTCTTGTTACATAATATTTTTGTTTTTGATGCTTCTTATTTGATCTCTCTCCTTCCCATATCATCATTGGGAAGCTCTCTGAGACAAATATCTGACCCTATCTCAGATATGGGTAAAGATTGAGTTTTTTAACCACTTTATAGGCTTAATCTCCCCCCCCCCATAAGGGAATACAGGGCAATAATACCATGTTCATCACCACCCCCCATAAAGGCTTAGGGAGCGATAGTCGCTCTGTATACATGGTTACAAGAGAGATAGTCTCTGTTTTGAGTGAATTTGGTTCTTTTTTTCCCTCTGTTTAGTCGTATTTTTGTCTCAGGCCTCCTCATTAGAGCCTATTACTTCTTTATAAGGATTTGATTACTTAGGATCCAATGGTCATCATTGGCTTAATCCTCTTTGAGACTCTTTTTATTTTCAATTTTGTTTGAATGCAGATCACCATCTTGGGTTAAATATGATCCTTAGATTGTGTCTTTGGCATCTGTCTCTTGAATATCACTTGATGTTTATATTTAATGTTATGAACTTTGTTTCAAAGTTTCGAAACTAATATTTTTACTTTGTATTCAATTTTCTTTTTCAAATTGAAAATTGCACTCGTGTTTTGGGCTTTTGATTGTTTATGACATATTATAAAATTGGTTTCTTGTTTTCAGTGGCAAGTATTGAGATATTTCTTTCATTTGAGTTCTTTTGATGCTTGTCGACCTACTTGATTGCATTTTTTGGTTTGCATTATTTTTTTGTGCAATCCTTTTCATTTGCATTTAGTTCTTTTAATCTCAATTGAAATAAAGAAAACAAAACAAGTTACATTAAAAGTTTTCATTGAATTTGAAAGAATTGGAAAACCAAAAAGTAATTGCATTCTAGTTAGTGGTTGGAGCATGTTTGAGCTTGCATTGAATCATACATCCTATGGTTTCTTTGACTCATATATCAAACACCTTTTACATTCAAATAGTAGTTCATGTTTCTTGCATTGAATATTACGCTTGATTGTTTTCTTGAGACCTCTTTCTCCTTTCTGTAGATAGGCTTCATCGAAACTACATATTGCATTACTTTCATTTTTTATTTTGAAGTCTTCTTAGAGTCAGAGTGATAAACCATATAGTTCACTTCCATTTACCCTTTTGATTAAGAACAACCATAAAAGGAACAAGGTACCTAATCTAAAATAAACTAGATTTTTTCTTTATTAGAAAACAATCAGAAGTCTAGGTTGTAGGTGTTAGCACCGCCATTTTCCTTTGGTAGGATCATTTTAGTTGAGTCATGGATTGTGTTTCAAAGTACATGAGTCCAGGTACTTAACAACAGAAGGGTTGAAGTCAGCAAGTGGTTGGTTGGCCCTTGAAAATGGGAAGGGATGTCAAAGTCGAAACATGTGTGAATGGTACAGGTATGTTGTTCCCAGAGAGTCGGGTCATATTAGAAAGGGAGTCTCTACACGCCCCAGGTTGAGTCAAGTAGTTAATAGAAGTTGTGTTGATGAGTGCAGTAACCATTATCAACTCATTATGAAGGTCGGGAGAATGAAAAATCGCAATGTTTGTATCATGTATGTCATGCAGCCCTTATCACTTGTACTTTACACACGGGGATATGTTATGGAAAATCTGTAGTTCGATTTGAAACATCTAGTCGCCATGAATTCAGTGTTCCTTGGAACGATTCTTCCTTCCACCCAATATGTTATAAATTCCATATTATTTGCACCCATTTTGTTCGTGAAATCGGGTTCATGCTCTGTTTGTAAATTTTCTCGCAAGCCTAGGTTGATCGAATTCTCCACCTTGGGCATTCGTCGAATCCACCGCACACAAGATAAATAGAGGTCACACCATTGAGACCTCCCAAAACATAATAAAGGGTGCATGAAGTGGAAGAATCTCTAGGCTTGTGCCCCAAAGTGACTAAGATTTGTTCTCACTCACAACAAGAATCCCCAAGGATATAAAGGGAGTTTTCCCTTTACCCGCGGAAATGATGATATCATACTATGTGGAACCTGGAGTGGAAGGACTTGCGTAGGAAGGAAGGATATTATAAGCCATGTCTCCCCAATGGAATATACCTTGGATAAGGAGCAGACCAAATAATAATAAGGAAGTTGGGGAAACTCGAATCCCAGACAAGCCGTGCGCAAGATCTATTGCTGAAAAATTACTTATGTGCATCGTTCTGCTAGAAATTGTTGAAGGTACAAGCTGAGAAAGTGGGAGAAGAATGAGGAGGATGGATTTCACAGGTACAAATGATCAAGAGCCATCTCAGCAGCTGAAGCAGGCGAAACTAGATATCACCGAACTTTACCAGGAAAATAGGGAGTGTAGACGACAACTAGCGACAAAGACCATTGAAGTGTCAACAGCACAAGGCTATGAAGGGAACGTGATGTGGCTCAAAATACAGCTCAGAGAGGTGTAGGATATGATCGTACATTTGTGCAAAGCATAGATTCTGTCAGAAGAAAGGTATGCGAAGCATTCCAGAGAATGTGAAGTGGCTGAGGAGAAAGCTCGTGTAGCCCTCGCCAGCGAACAGAAGAAACAAGATTAACTGAGTTCATTCTCGTATCCTCAAACAGAGAGAAAATATTGACGGTTTTGAAGGAGGCATCTCACTAAAACATTTTGTCTTTTGGTAACGACCATGAGATTCAGTTGCCACTTATCGCGCACTCCCCAGCAAATGAGCGCACAACAGAAATCAAAGTCATTACAGTAGATAGTAGGAACCTGACAAACACTTGTTTGTTCAGATATCTGATCAAAGGAAAGCATTGACACGTCACTCTCTCATGATGGGACCTGGTCGATAACTAAAATCCCCATGGAAGAATACAAGAAGTCATGATGTAGCCAGATGTTTTTTATTGTCTATTTTTAGAAAAGCATCATGCAAAGAGTCTGTTAACGCAGAACAGTTAGTTTCCTACTTTTTAGAGATATTAGTTAGAAGAGAAGCGTATCCCAAGAGGCACCCTCGCCTATATATTTGATCTTTTCAATGTAAGCTAGGTTGGTTGGTAAACTAGTGTAAACATTGTCTATTGAATGTAGTTTTGAGCTCAATCGAAATTTAATGCAAAAGTCCCGAAGCTTTGATGAAATTATTCTAATTGCAGCAGTTGGATGTATTTTTTCCTTTCTATGTGTACATACTTCTTGTATTCTTTATTCATATCTATTTCTGTCTAAATAGGAACGTATTTCGAACCTGGGATTCACTGTGCAGTGCCTTGGGATTTGCACCATTTAGACAAACCGTTTTCTTCTAAGTTAACTTTGAATTCATCCTCAGCAGTGCTATGATTTGCTTTATGTGTTTTCTCCCACCACACACTATGATTTTACACTGAAGATTGTTGCTCACTTATCCTTTATCCTCTCAAGTTCAGTCACCAAGTCGTTTGTTTCTATTGTTTTCTCGAACCGACTCCATAGCCCAAGGTTTTACTCTCTTGTCCCAATATAACCAGAACTATTATTCCAAAGGTGTTAAATCTACCCGATAGCTTAAATCCATATCTTGTACTGAGACACAGTATCCAGAGAGAGCCTTCTCCAGGTCTGAAATGTTAGTTTCGGATCTCAAAGTTGGTTGAAATAGTTACCTCTGTCATATGTTTATCAGTCCAATAGATTTATAGAGTGATAACATTTTGGCGTCATTGTCAGGGACAAAATTGAATAGATTTTCCCTGGGAGAACGACTAACGTTGTAGATTGACCCCTAAGGGTAACAGAGGGACAAACATTTGTATTGGCTGAAACCTTTACCCTGTCGACTCTAGTCAAAAAATACCAATAGCACCAAGTAGAGTGATTCAGGAATCTTGGCTCTGAAAATGATCTATACCAGAGAAAATTCTGATCCAGACCCTATAGAGCATGTCTACGACCCCGAGAATTTTTTGTGCAGGACTAGAGAGAAAGTGTCGGACCCATTCTATTACTTGGACAAAAGCCTGTCCTTACTCAAAGACGGTGCACAAAGCTTTGACGACCCTGATTTTGATGCAATATTTGAGCAATCCATGTTCATGTCTAAGTCAAAACTAGCTTGGATGAGATAGTTTTTGACCAGAAGGGATTCCAAACCCTGATATCTAATAATATCCCTCAAATACCCAACCCTCCTAGATCCATAGCCTTGAGATTATCCCCCCTCATTCTGCCAGCCCAGCTGCATGATTTACCCCAAAATTACAGCCAGAGGATTAATCTCTACGATGTTGAAGGGAATGTTTCATCCCAAAAGAATCTGAATTGGTTCAATGATTTAGTCGACCTAGAAGAGGTAGACTGTGCAGACGCAAAAATGAGGTTGTTCACGCAAAGTTTTGTGGGGGAGGTGAGAAAGTGGTTCAAATCCCTACGACCCACAATCATTCGATACTTCACCGCATTTGAAGCAGCCTTCATTACTAGATGGGGAGAAAAGAAGAACCCCTTACAGTTGTTGACGCAGTATAATAATATGAAAAGGGAACCAGAGGAAACAGTGCAAGAATTCTTAGCACATTTCATGAGGATTTATAACTCAATCCCTGTAGAAGTTCAGTCGCCCGCTGGGGCTATGCAGTTACGATATGCTGACTCTTTTGACAGTGATTTCACCCTATTGTTGAGAGAAAGAAGATCAACAAATTTGGACGCAATGATGAGTGATGCAATCAAAGTCGAAGTGAACATGATGGCATCGGGGAAGATCAAACAAAGATTCAACAAGGATGATAAGAGACCCCAGGGGGACGCCCAGCCATAAACGTCGAGGTCGATAGATGACAAATTTAATCTAATGATGAAGACCATGGAGAAACTAATGGAAAATGTGTCTGTGGTAAATAGACCCACTACCCGAGAACAACATGACCCCCAGCCCAGAAATTGAAACCTCAGAAGGGGTCAAGTTCCTCATATCAGAAAAAGGGAGTAGAGAGACCAAGGTGACCAACAAACAAGGCCTTTGTTCCATAACAATTACACATATGAGGATTTCGATCAGATGTTCGAAGAACAAATGCATTGTTGTGACGACAAGAACCCGTGCGTGTTTTTAACAAAGATCGAACATGATTGATACATGAGAAAAAAAAATGATTTTATGCTGGAGACAGATGATGTACTATTTGGGGAAATAGATGATGCATTGTCCTAGGAAACAGAAGAGTTGAGGAAAGG
The DNA here is from genome assembly GCA_009831015.1 of Picea engelmannii. Taxonomy (NCBI): domain Eukaryota; kingdom Viridiplantae; phylum Streptophyta; class Pinopsida; order Pinales; family Pinaceae; genus Picea; species Picea engelmannii. Next base: position 443,905 of record ML788292.1, on the reverse strand, counting down.
TTATCAAAATTCCATCATGTAGTTTCAAAAGAAATATAACCTCAGGAACAAGGAGGTGCTTACTGAACCTCAACAGACAAACCCATTCAGGAAAAATCCTATGGACGTCCCTTCCACAAGCTGACTGAGGCCAGACGACATGACCCAGGATGCAACTGAAAAAGAAATATCAAAGGATGAGGCCCCAAGGAAAACGTGGGAAACAGGCCGAGAAGCGGGTGGAAAAGAGGTAGAAAAAATTTGTCCTCCCTTTAACTTTGAGCATGAAATGGCCAAGATCAAGATATATGTCCCTTTTAATGAACTTATCAGAAAGGGTGAATATCAGGAACAAATTAATGGGCCAAACTCTTGACACTTTGAACGTCCAAGATGATCAACCTACTATTTTTATTGGTCCGCGCATTGAGGAGATGAGTGATACTGAGGCATCCATTCATTTTACATCAGTCTAAAGGTTCATGACATGACCCTACATAATTCCATGCTTTATTCGAGTGCATCACACAACCTCATGTCAAAGGTTATCATGGACAAATTGGGTTTGGACATTACCAGGCCCTATAAGGACCTTTTCTCTTTTGATTTGAGGAAATTCAAGTGCTTGGGTCTCATCAAGGACTTGGTTGTGTCATTGTCCCAAATTCCTTTAAAGAACATGGTTATGGATGTGGTCATCGCAAACATACCCCCTAAGTTTGGCATGTTGTTGTCCAGGTCGTGGGCTATGAAGTTGAAAGGGACCCTGCAAATGGACATGTCATATGCCATCATTCCTATCTTTGGCCAGGACAGACAGTTGTACAGAGAAGTGCTATTGAAATACATGGTAAGCAGGAAGACGCAACCAAATAACCATCCCATATACTCCATCGACACCAAGTTTGGTTCCTCTATATCCTACAATGACGTGAGTTTTGAAGAGGAAGAGTCGAATACCATCATGATAGCCGATGAGGAAATCATGTGGAAAGTAGTAGAGTGCACCGACCCAAAATACCGCACAGAAAACAAGATATGGAACATAAGTTTCGATGGCCCTGTTAGTAAGGAAGGAGAAGGTGTCAGCATATAATTAATCCCCCCTGAGTTGGGCACAAAGTTGTGCTCATAAAAACTCTTGTTCGAATGCACAAACAACATGTCCAAGCATGAGGCATTGATTCTGGGCCTGAAGGTGTTAAAATAATTAGACGCAAAGAGGATAGCAATGTGTGGAGACTCTGAACTGGTCATAAACTAGGTCAAAGGAATATATCAGGAAAAACACTCCAGGTTGAGAGCATATAGAAACTTGTCAATGGATCTCCTCGAGAAATTCTCAGAGTACGATCTATCAGTTATCCCTAGGAAGAAAAAACAAATCGCTGATGCATTGGCCACCTCGGCCTTGATTTTCAAAATCCCCATCTTCCTTAATAGAAAATACAAGATCGAAGTCGGACACATGCTGGTAGTACCTGATAATATCAAACATTGGCAGGTGTTTGAGGACGACAAACATGTAGAGATATTTCTCCAAATGAGCGATGAATTCACAAATATAAACATTGACGACCAATTTTGTTGCAACGAAGACGAGAGTGTGAATGCACACAGTAAGGAATACCCTTTCTGGGACTAGATAGCAAGAAGGGACATAGTACAACTGAAAAATAACATCATCCCAAAGGGGTTAGTGCCACTGGAAAATTTGTTCAATGAAAATGGCGTGGCCAGAAATCCCAAGATCATTGAAAACAATGAGGATATCGAAGACTGCAACATCGGTACTAAGGAGAATCGAAAATAATCAAATTGTCCAAAACATTCAGGAGGTGAAGCAAGACTGCATCAATCTCATGAAGGATTTCCCCGATGTCTTCACTTGGAGCTATGATGACTTGAAGGTGTATGTCACTAAAGTAATTCAGCATGTCATCCCTCTCAAAGAATACCAGAGGCCTTTCAAACAGAAGTTGAGATGGATAAATCCCCTTCTATTGTCGTTGATTGAAAAAGAGGTAAAGAAGTTGTTTGAAGCTAAGATTATCGTCTCTTTAAGATTATCGAAATGGGTAGCAAATTTGGTACCTATAAGAAAGAAGAGCGGCGAAATAAGACTGTGTGTGGAATTCTGAAACTTGAACAAAGTGTCCCTCATGGACCACTACCCTCTCCCTAAAATAGACTATATCCTACAAAAGGTGGTAGGGTCCCAAAATATTTCCATGCTAGACGGTTTTTCGGGGTATAATCAGATCATGGTCTGCCCAGACGACAGTAAAAAAATGTCTTTTACGACACCATGGGGGAAATTCATGTACGCCAAGATGCCTTTCAGCCTAATGAATGGCGTAGCTACTTTCCATAGGGAAATGTACATATCATTTTCCATCGAAAATGATAAGTTCATTGTGATCTATCTGGATTACATCACATTATATTATGACTCCGACGAACAACACCTCAGGCATCTGAAGAGGGTTTTCCAGAAGTGCAGAAAGTTCGTCATATCGCTAAATCTGAAGAAATCACATTTCGAGATGGAAGAAGGGAAGCTATTGTGGCACATTATCTCTAAAGAGGTCATTAAGATAGACCCCAGCAGGGTTGAAGGAATCTTAAAAATTGGCACTCTGTGCAGTAAGAAAGAAGTGAAATCATTCCTAGGAAAGGTGAACTTCTTGAGAAGATTCATCCCGAACTTGGCAGAGATTATAAAACATATCACCTGCATGCTCAGAAAAGGGAACGAAATCAAGTGGAACCTAGAATCTAGGAAATCATTTGAAGATATCAAGGTTGCATTGACTAAATCCCCTGTGTTGGCCAACCCATACTTCATGAAAGACTTCATCTTATTTTTGTTCACCTCTAAGCACAACATCATTGGTGTACTGTTGCAGAAAGATGATCATAACTTTGAGAAACCGATAGCCTATTTCATCAGAACTCTCAGGAATTCCCCACTAAGGTACGATATCATGGAGAAACAAGCATACGCCTTAGTGAAAGCACAAAAGGAGTTTATAACGTACATATTATATTCCCATGTTATTGTTTACATGCCTAGCAACTTAGTCAAGGAGATCCTGACTCAGCCCGACCCCGAGGGAAGAAGAGGTAAGTGGATAGCGGCCGTGCTGGAATATGACCTCAAAATCAAGCCCATGAAGCTTATTAAGGGCCAGGGCCTCACTAATTTGATTGTGTAGGTGGAATGTGACACCATGGGGATCAACTTCATCGTCGATCGATCGGAAGTTCCTTAGGAAGAAGAAACTTCACAGGTATCTAAGAAGCTCGTCGATTCATCATGGTATATAGACATCATCTATGTGTTGAGGAATCTATATTCTCCTCCGGGTTTAAGTAATACCAAGGCCATATTTTTAAATCTCAAAGAGGTTTGGTTCTACGTCTTGGATAACTCACTCTACTGGAAGGATCCTGGGGGAATATTGTTGAGTTGTTTGTTGGAAGATGATGCGAAATGAGCTATAGAAGAATTTCACCAAGGCTATTGTGGAGGGAACCACTACTGGAAAACCACCGCGCAAAAAATCCTAAGAGCGAGTTACTATTGGCATACAATATTTGTGGATGTATACAAAGAAGTCTCCAGCTGCCAAGAGTGTCAGATTTTCAATGGGAGAAGGAAGCTGCAGTCCCTGCCACTAAAGTCGATCTCAATTGAAGCACCTTTGATGCAGTGGGGTTTGGATTTCATAGGGGAAATAAATATTCCATCCTCATCACAACACAAATGGATATTCATGGCCATAGAATACTTCACTAAATGGATAGAAGTGATCCCCACGAAGAAGGATACCGACACAATAATCATCCAATTTCTAGAGACAAGCATCTTGTCGATATTTAGATTCCCTATTAAGATCATAATAGACAACGCGGTCGCATTCAAATCCAAGAATATGGATAAGTTCTATCAGGATTACAATATAACCCTGGGGCACTCTACAACGTATTACCCACAAGGAAACGGGCTGGATGAATCTTCGAACAAAATATTGACCAAGATCATCAAAAGGCTCATGCAAGACAACAAGAGGGTCTGGCATAAAAATCTTATTTACGCACTATGGGAAGACAGGGTTACCATCAAGAAGTCTATCTCAACATCGCCTTTATAGATTGTATATGGCACAGATGAAATTTTCCCTAACTCATTGGGGCTTCCCGTCAGAAATTTGTTCCAGGAACAAGAGGTCGAGCCAGATGACGCACAGAGGAGAATAAATCAGCTAATTCACACAAAGCAGATGAGGGAACAGGTGTACAATCGATCACAACTCCACTAGGAGAGGATGAAGAAATCCTTTGACAAGCATTTTAAGTGAGAGGAGTTTCAGTTGGGAGATATGGTGTTGAAATGGGATGCGAGAAATGAAGATAAAGGAAAGCACGGAAAGTTCGACAATCTTTGGATAGGTTCTTTCAAAATCAGTGCATGTCACGGAAATAATGCTTATTTTCTAGAAGAATTAAATGGAGAGTCCATTGGTTGGGGGCCTGTAAACGGTAGGTTCCTCAAATGCTATCTAGCGAAGTAAGTCCATTTAATTCACATACCATTGTAAATAGTCATTTTGTTTTTGTGTTGAGTCAATAAGTCAGCAGAAAATTGAAGCCCGAGGTGAAGGTCTTGAGTTTATGCTAAGTCTATTTAGGAGTTGCATCGATAGGTTAGGTTACATCTGGTTCTTCATATGTCATATGTCTGAAATTTAAGTGAGGCCCAATGGTCAGGCACTTGTTCTACTGTTCTTTGCTACCTCACAGGGAGGATAGCATCCCTGTTGGAGCCATCTATTAGGGCCACCATTTTCCTTTGGTTAGGATCGTTTTATTCTAGTCATGGCTTGTGTGTCAAAGTACATGAGTTCAGTTACTTAACAACATAAGGGTCGAAGTTAGCAAGTGATCATTTGGCCCTTGGAAACAGGAAGGGATGTCAGAGTCGAAACATGTGTGAATGGTACGGGTATGTTATTCCCAGAGAGTCAGGTCATATTAGAAAGGGAGTCTCTATGCGCCCCATGTCGTGTCAAGTAGTTAATAGAAGTCATGTCGGTGAGTGCAGTAACCATTATCAGCTCATTATGAAGGTCGGGAGAATGAAAAATCACGATGCTCGTATCATGTATGCCATGCATCCCTTATTGCCTGTACTTTACACGTGGGGATGTGCTATGGAAAATCTGCAGTTTGATTTGAAACATCCAATCGCCATGAATTTAGTGTTACTTGGAACTATACCTCCTTCTACCCAATCTATTATAAATTCCAGATGCTCTGCACCCATTTTATTCGTGAAATCAGGTTCATGCTATGTCTGTAAATTTTATCGCAAGCCCAGGTTGATCGAATTCTCTGCCTTGGGAATTCGCTGGACCCACCGCACGCAAGATAAATAATAGTCACACCCTGGTGGCCTCCCAAAAAATAAGAAAGGGTGCGCGAAGTGGCAGGATATTCATGATTGAGCCCTAAAGCAATTGGGATTCATTCTCACTCACAATAGGCATCCCCAAGGATATAAGGGGAGTTTTCCCTTTACCCGCGGAAACGATGATATCATACCGTACGGAACCTGGAGTGGAAGGACCTACACAGGAATGAAGGATATTATAAGCCATGTCTCCCCAATAGTATATACCTTGGAGAAGGGGTAGGCCAAAGAATAATAAGGAAGCTAGGGAAACCCGAATCCCAGACAAGTTGTGTGCAAGATCGGTTACTGAAAATTTACTTATGCACGTTGTTCGTCTGGAACCTATTGAAGGTACAATCTGAGAAAGTGGGAGTAGAATGATTAGGATGGATTTCACGGGTACAAATGATAAATATCCATCTCAGTAGCTGAAGCAGGCGAAACTAGCTATCATCGAACTTTACCAGGAAAACAGGGAGTTGAGACAACAACTAGCAACAAAGATCATTGAAGTGTCAGCAGCGCAAGGCCACGAAGAGAACGTGACGTGGCTCAAAAGATAGCTCAGAGAGGTGCATGATATGATCGTACATCTACATGAATCACAGAGGCTGTCAGAAGAAAGGTATGTGAAGTATTCCGGAGAATGTGAAGCAGCCGAGGAGAAAGCCCGCACAGCCCTCGCTAATGAACAAAATAAAAAAGATTAACTGAGTTCGTTCTCGTATCCTCAAACAGAGAGAAAATATTGACAGTTTTGGAGGCATCACTCTAAAACATTTTGTATTTTGGTAATGGGAATGACAGTCAATTGTCGCTTTCCACGCACTCCCCAGCAAACAAGTATGCGGCATAAATCAAGGTCATTACAATAGATAGCAGGACCCTGAAAAAAACTTGTTCATTCAGATATCTGATCAAAGGAAAGCATTGACACACCACTCTCTCATGACGGGACCTGGTCGATAACTGAAATCCCCATGGAAGAATACAAGCAGTCATGATGTAGCCAGATGTTTTTTATTGTCTATTTTTGGAAAAGCGTCATGCGAAGAGTCTATTAAAGCAGAATAGTCAGTTTCCTAGTTTTTATAGATCTTAGTTAGAATAAAAGGGTAGCCTAAGTGGCATCCTCGCTATATATTTGATCTTTTCAATGTAAGCTAGGATGGTTGGCAAACTAGTGTAAACATTGTCTATTGAATGTAGTTTTGGGCTCAATTGAAATTTAATGCAAAATTCTTGAAGCTTTGATGAAAATATTCTAATTGCAGCAATTGGATGTATTGTTTCCTTTCTATGCATACGTACTTCCTATATTCTTTATTCATATCTATTTCTTTCTAAATAGGGACGTATTTTGAACCTTGGATTCACTGCGTAGTGCCCTGGGATTCGCACCATTTAAACAAATTGTTTTCTTCTAAGTTAACTCTAAATTCATCCTCAGCGGTGCTCCGAGTTTCTTTATGTGTTTTCTCCCACCACACACTACGATTTTACACTGAAGATTGTTGCTTGCTTAGCCTTTATCCTCTCAAGTTCATTCACTGAGTCATTTTTTTCTATTTTTTTCTATTGTTTTCTTGAACCAACTCCATAGCCCAAGTTTTTACTCTCTTGCGCCAATATAACCAGAACTATTATTTCAAAGGTGTTAAATCTAACCGATAGCTTAAAGCCATATCTTGTACTGAGACACAGTATCCCGAGAGAGCCCTCTCCAGGTCCAAAAGGCTAGTTTCAAATCTCAAAGTTGGTTGAAATAGTTACCTTTGTCGTCTTTTTATCAGCCGAACATATTTACAGAGTGTTAATAGTAGGGTGGAGAGTAAATTCTCCAAGGCCACTGAAAAAAAGTAGGAACACTAATGAGCGAAAATCCATTAGCAACGAGAATTGTTTATTGCGAAAGATCCTCTAACATTTGATTCACACTATAGGAGGAGTCGAGAAGAGTGCTTGGACCGATCCCAAACACTCTCTCTCGGTGGGTTTATGCGAGTCAAGGGGGAAATATTATTAGTGGCAAGTCCTCAGGGTGACACCACTATATGGATTGATTTGGGTCTAAAATATTTGTCTTACAATCCCTTCCCATTCATAGAAGTCATCTCTCATGACTGTTTTTCCCAACCACCAAGCATGAGGTTGTGGTATCCCTAGTTTATTTTCCTAGGTTACCTTTTGAGGTGAATATAATGGCGATACTATCAGTACTTGAGATAGATGTAAAACACACAATTTTGTATCCTTATGAGGGTTCTTGGTTGCATTCGGTACTTTCACCTATGAAATTCCATTACAAAGTAGTTGTGGGTAATTGTCTCTCATTTCTTCATTAACGGCCTCATCTTCCATCTCTGGAAGATCCTTACTTCCTTTATATTTGTTACAAGAGAATTGTTTTCTTTCTCTTGTCTTATAGCGAATTTTTTATTTAGCATACCATATGTTGATTCTGTGTCTATGGAAACAATTATTGAGCCTGCCAATCAAGGAACCCCTTTGCACGAGAATCCTTGTCCTTTTCCTTTTTTGGAAATATTGGTCCTCCTTACATTGTTACATTGAGTCTTCCTAGATTCACTATAGGGTTATTGATATGGTTTTTTTCCACTTTGGTGATTAAAAATACTCTCGTTGCCTCGAATGTAATCCCTCGACCTCAAAAACATCAATCTCATGTTGACCCTTTTCCTTATTTACTTGTTGGGTATTCTTCCCTTTATTCCTCCATGCTTGGTGAAAGTTTTGATGCTAGTATCTAGCAGGCTAAGAAGGAGAGGAAAAGGAATAAAAAGGAGAAGAAAAATAAGCAAAGGGTCAATCAACCGACCATTGTTAATAATATTGGGATTGTTGATAATGTTGATAATCCTAAGAACATAGGTCAAAAACCCAAGTTCCCTTACAATATTTGTAAGTGTGATCACCATCTTAACCATTTCCATGGTATTCCAAAGGTTTTAGAAGTGTGGTATCAATTCCCAACAACCCATGTCACCAGCCTCTGCAGGTCATGCTAGTGATAGTCCATCGACCAATGATAATAAGGTTGAGGGTAAAAAAGGTAAAGTCAAGTTTCCTTGTAAGTTATGCAATGGAAATCATTGTACTTATAATTTCCATCGTATAGAGGAGGCTTCACAATTGTTTGAAGACATTTTTTTTCCTAGAAACAACCTTCAATAGCTTCCCAAGAGTCCTCCCTCCCACACAACCTCTAGTTGATGAGGTGGTTAATACGATTTGATCTTTGGTTGACCTCACTCTTCCCTCAGACAATGACTTGAATACCACTAATGTTTTCTTTGTCAGTTCAGAGTGTTCTAGATAAGGGGACACCCTGTTCATTTCAATAGAACCCTCTCCAAGTATTTAGGTCATTTCCTTTAATTGGAATAGTCTAGAAGAACCTCATCTTCCTTCAAGTATCCATTTCCAGATAATTGTGTAAGTTGTTGATAAGTACATATATCACACTATCATAGATGAAAGGGCCTTTGTTAGTATATTATCCTCAATTACTTGGCAATCCTTAGGTTCTCCTGAGTTTGTGCCAACCACTAATCATCTTTTGGATTTTAATAGAAGACCTAGTGAACCTTTAGGGATCCTTCCTCAGCTGACCATTACCTTAAGAGGGAAAATTGTATGTATTGATGTCATGGTGGTCCAATTTCCCTTGGATTTTAATTTTCTTCTTGGGTGGGACTATGTCTATGCTATGAAATTTGTAGTTTCCACATTCTTTTGAGTGATTCATTTTCCCCATGATGGGATAATAATAACCACTGGCCTAACCTCACAATCAATTGGGTGAGCCAAAGGATTACCCAAAGAGTTCCCCAATCATCATCACACTATGTTTTGGTCTATCTCTCAATCGAGTCGATGCTGCCAAGTCTTTTGTCATGCCTCACAATGTTCAACAAAATTTTAACCCAAATCAACCACTCTACAGTATTACCAACTTCATCCTCGTGCCATTATGTGTTCATTTAATCCATTATATTACATCACTTTCCCATGTTAGTTTTTTGTCGATAATGGGGGAAACATCATAGCCCTCCTTCGACGACTCTATTATTTTCGACGTTAACACATTATCCAAGAATTAGACTTAGAAACCAGTTAGTACCTTTGGACCTGCATGACTCAATGGTAGACCTCCTCTCTTTTGACATTAGTTTAACATCATTGAATTTTGATCGAATTATTCCACGAATGTTCAACTTCATCTCATTTATTCACATTCACTGGAATGTACTAAGGTATCTTGGGAGTCATTGTCATCATTGGTGATTTCCCTCGCACTCATTAACAATATACATTAATGACCAATAATCAAGTGGTTTCTACATGTTTTACATTAGCACATATATTTACATGGCTAGAGTCATATTATTCCATGATCGGGATGAAGACCCTGGGAGCTCCTCAGACACCCATGTTGCGATGGAGACTATTTGAGTACTTAAAATATTCCAGTATCATCATGATGTTGGAAATATCACTGATGTATATGTTTTAACATAGATCCACTTTATATTGGTCCATGGCTATGTTTTTTCATATAGTATCTCCATTGTGTATTCTTTCGTGGCTACGACATGATTGCGTCATGGAAGGTATGGATCCACATTGTATTTTTGGTGGCCATGTCCTTAGTCATTTCTTTCATGGACCCGCAATGTATTGGTCGGTGTTCATGCTTTGAGTCAAGTGTATTATGAGCATGGATATGCCTACCTTGGGGATGATAAGTTTATATTGTTTGATATTTGCTTGTAGCTTCTGCCCATCTCTCCTATTATAGCACCCTCACATTCATATTTTTGTAAAGTATTTCGGCCATCAGTTTTTGTTTTGACCTCATACTTTGGGGGGAGTCTATTACACACCAAATTCCCACAATACTAAGTGTCATGCTTATGTATCACATTCTACTAAGTGTTGTTCTTATGTATCACTTATGTATCACATTATACTACTTGTGTCGATTTGTCACGCTACTAAGTGTCTCACTTATGTATCACATTATACTAAGTGTCACACTTAAATGTTGCAACTTTTCCACCATGAAGAATTGTTTTTCATGACCCCTAGACAAGTTGGAAAGGAAACCTATCAGTTGGAGGTCAAAATACTACCCTTTTCCTTGAGATTTTGGCCTTGTATGAGTTTCATCACCCCCATTCCTATATACAAGGAGCGATGAAACCATAATCATCACTCCCCCAGAGTGTCCTAAGGAGAAACAGTCACCCTGTGAACAATTATGGGGGGGGGCGATGAAGTTGTTGCAACCATTTTGCCTTGATTTTTGAGGTTGTTTCCAAGAGTTTGCAATTGGTTAAGGGATTGGTTCGAGCTATCTCATATTAATGGAAAGGTCAATATTGTTGGTTGATCCAAATCCTCTTTTGACCACATCCTCTCCTAAAACATATTATATGGTTGTGATACCTCAAAGCCTATATAATAAAGGACATGCTTGAGTGAAAAGGAGGAGAGAATTTCAGAGTATCATACTTTTGATCTTGAGACATTCAAGAGGAGGATAATAAAGAGAATTATACCTATGGTTGTGTGATATCAAAGGGGATGGATAGGAGAGCTTGGAGGATCTGTTCCAACATCAAACTCGATATTGTAAGTGCTTCCATTTTTTTGGCTTTCCATTAATACATAACTTGGCCTATTCCTCTCATGTGTATGCATTCAAGTGTATGCATTTCTATTATTTTTAAATTCATCATAGATAGATCTATTTTCACTTAACAATATAGTGTGGAAGAAGGAGGTTTCTATTTTTCTGTTGCAAGTATTTTCTTGCACCTAGGAGCTTGGACATCAAGGTCAAAGGCTAGAGAAGCAAGGACAAATGTCGTAAAAAGGTAAGTCATCCATCTCTTCCTTCTCATTGCAATTTTCAAAATAGGTCTAAGAGGAAAGTAGTTCACCATTTTGTTTCGTCTATCTTGGATCAATAGGGGTCTTGATCCAAGGGGAGTTTCACCTGTCTGTAGGGGAAAGTTTAACATAACAATATCTCCTAATAATAATTTCATTATAACTAGGTTAAAGAAGTCTATAACCTTTTACATCTTCAAAATATCAAAAAAAAAATGCACTTCTCACTATTAAGCTACGATGCTTTCATTTTCTCATTAGGATTTTCATCCCATGCTTCACTACCAAACACATGAAAGTATCTTACACTAGGTTTAATATTAGTCCATGCTTCTTTTGGTTCAATATATTTTAAATCCTTTGTGGGAGTGTGATTAACTATGTAACTTTCACAATTAATGGCTTCTACAAAAAATTAAGACTTGATCCCTTATATTGGATCATATAATATTCCATTTAATGAGGAATTAATCCCTTATATTGGAAGGTAATGGAGATTTTGTTCCACCTAGAAGCTATGCTAGGAGGTGGTGAGACATCAACAGGGCTGATGTAAGAACAAGCTTAGTTTGAAAATCTCACCATGCAATTACAAGATATGGCTAAGGCTAAGGTGGTGCATGAACATGTGTGGTGTACTATGTGTTGCACATATGGTCACCATAGGAAACAATTTCCTACCCTGGGGATATACATGGCTATAGACATGCTAAATCCATTTTCAATATGACCTCAGACTGAGTGGTGTGATATTTGTAGAAAATGGGGACATATACCTCCTCGGTTCCCAACACTACAAAAATATCAGAACACTATGCATACTTCATTTTGTGAGTTTTGTAAATCCATGGGGAATGATGTGAAAAAATGTCAGTCACTTCAATTGATGTAGGAACACACTACATATGCCTTCTGAATCTAGGAGGAACATAAAGGTGGAAATTTCGAAGGTTCTAATAGAGGAGGATATCAAGGAGTTCTAAGAGGAGGATATGGACAAGGAAGAGGAAGTGAATACGGCATTGGTGGAGGAATATTGCCTATTTTTTTTTAAATGGATAAGTGGGCAATGTGTCATGATTTTGTACCAAACTGCACGCACTTTTTGGGTACTGCCACAAAGCAAAGCATGTCACAAAAGAATTCCTAGATTTAATAGAAAAATGGGAAGAGAAGAAGGCACATTGTAATATGGTGATTACAGAGTTGTGCAAAGATTAGAAGAAAAAATAATAAGATGATGTACGGGTGGTGTTATCCTCATTTTTTGTTATCAAGATGATGACATGATAATGACATGGTGATAGAAGATCTGACTCTTCACTAAGATCATTTTCATGAAGAAAGTTACACTTGTTAGTTTCTCAAAATCACTCTTTTGAAGACAGTACGCAGGCTGCATATATATTGTCATGCGGAAATGCCTTGTTTCCGCAGGCTGCATTCAGTCAAACTGCGGACCTTCCGCACTGTGTTAAAGGTCAGGGTGCGGAAATGATTCTTAAGTGAGAAAACGGATAAGTTCTCGATCTTTCTAGAAGGAATCTTCTAGAAGGATGAGTTGGAGTTCGAATGGTTACGAAATTAATGAATCTCCAGATATCTTGGGATTACATTCTATCCAAGTAACTAA
>ML788292.1:403286-420512 GCA_009831015.1 Picea engelmannii | reverse complement strand
TAACACATTTGGACCTTTTAGTTTGGTATATATCAGTGAAGCAAGAGTAATGAAATTATAAATACTGTAGGGTGAGCCACTCAAAGGACTTATCAATGGGAGTTGACTCAAGGCATATTATGGCCTATAAGGGTTGAATTTGCCCTAAATAATCAACAAAACACAAAGTTAGAGTAGTGTAGTAGGTTGTTATGTAGGTACAAGGAAGATATTATTATGTAATTAATAATACGATAGGATAGGGTCAACTAACACGTGATGACAGGACAATATTAAATTCTCGTAGATTTCGAAGATTCCATCTAGCAGGAGAAATCATGAACAACGTATCGGATATCAGACAGACCAATAGGCTTGTAGAGGTAAATAATAAGAAACGTGGTGGTTAGAAGAAATGAAGGGTCAAGAAATCATATTTGGCTAGATCACATAAGTATGAGGCACACAAAATGTCATGGTGACACATCCCAAAAGGCACATCGATAGTACGAAGTCTCAATATTGTTAGCCTCACCACGACTGACACAAATATACAGATTGAAGTGGATATTTTTAGCCACACCATAATTTAGAGTAGGCCAGAAATCAATGACACAAGTACCTAGACTCCCCCACAACNCCCCCCCATTACCACTGACCACCTACAATGCTAAGATGTTTCTCAAAGGTATCTCTAACAATTTTCCACCAGAGTGCAGGCCATAATCTCAACAAAATTTCATCTAATAAGTACACAGTAGCATCTGATTGGCCTCACAAGTTAGTCATATGAACTGTATTTTCACGAGACCGATGGATCATTCCAAGTGGAAAGAATCCTACACTAGGCTCTGGCTTTGAGCAGGCTTCCAACCACTCATAATTGAGCTCTTCAAATAATTATTTTTTAAGGACTGTCTATTGGGTCGAGGTCCCAGCCTCCCGTTTGTAGACTGCAACAAACATAAAGTGATCTAAAAATTGAATCTTAGCAATTACGCACTATGACCTCAATTTTATCAAGACCTTTTCTGACGATGCATGTGAATATGAAAATGACAAAGAATTAAAGAATTAAGAGAAATAGAAGATAACACAAAGAATTAAAACCATTAACCACTTGTACGAAATAAGTTGATAACGGAGTTTGGCAGTCTTGCCTACATCTCTGGGCCTTTGTCTTCAGTGAGGGAGGCTTTCTCTATTCAATATTTAGTGCTTTACAATATGCATTAAAATTACATCATATAGGGTTCTGACTGACTAGATATATTCTTATATGTCTCATAAACTTGATGCAACAGACAGCACTAAAAACGGAGTAGTAGAACTCCTGAAAACTGCCTCCAAAGCTCAGCTACTCTGCACTGCTCAAGACAACTTGACCTTGCAAGTTCTTCCTTGACTTGATTCAAGATTATTTGCTGCTTATTTCTTATTTAAAAACTCAAAATGGCTTAGTTTATATATCCATGAGGTAGAGGGATCAAATCCCAACATCCTACTTCTTGTGGCACTCAATTTGGCCCAATATCCACCAAGATATGGTAAAATAACCAAAACTGCCCAAAAATTAGTGAGAAAATCAAATAAAATCCATAATCCTATGGTCAAAATCCACATTTATCAAAATTGTGGCCATAATCCCCCAACATAGGCGTGCGCCCCCTAACAATCGGTCACATGGAATAATAAGTGGCTAAGCACCAACCCATAGGGTTGTGCGTTGGCCCCTTTACCAAAAATACTGGTCACATGACGCACAAGGTGGGCTCCTCTGAAACCAAGGGCTACTCCCCAAAACCCGTGCTAACAATATTACAACCGGGTCATGTTGGAACCTTGGCCCGTGGCCCCCACGCCCATGTCTTATCCTTGGAAGCTTCCACGCATAGACATATGGGGTAACATAAATACATGGGTTGGGGCCTAGCCCCGGCCCCTTCCGGCTCCATTTGACACATTAAAACACTTTAAGTAGTATAATTGGGATATGATTTAAGAAGCACTATCATGGCATGTTGTTCAATGGACCTTTACCAAGACTCTTGCCTCCTCCAATAGGTTACGAGTTCGAAACTCAGGGAGACAATAATTTTTGCATATAACAAAACAATGAACCAGTAATTAGGTGCCACGTGGTAGCCAAACATTTTTCAATACCTTGCCACTTGTCATATATTGGATGTTCCACATGTCTGTACCTTTTTCTAGTAAGAAACTGCCACATTAGCACACCTGTCTGCCACATGTCCATTGACCTACTAGCCACCTGTACGAGTGTGCCACATGTCACCCTTTCAGTGGTGACACATGTCACCTCCTGGTTAGTCCATGTCAACTATACTACCTATCAATTGTACCTCTTCCATGTGTCATGTTGCCACATCATCATGATGACGTCAGCATTGACTTTTTTACTGTTGACTAGTTGACTTTTTGCCTATTTGACTTTTCAAACAAAACATGATATTAGTAGCATACAATGTTTGTTTGAGCTCGTTCAAGTTGTGTTGGGTTTATATCAGTGAGGCCTATGCACAGGTCCATTTTGACTCCATTCTGAGAACATTGATTTTTAGGCCTTTCTGAGCCCCATCAAGCTCCTAGATCTGAATCTGGATCATGCCTTTCCACTAAGGACCTTTTGGCCCCAAAAAGGTTTATTAAATCAATCGACTACATCCATACATCAATTGACTAATGAAAAACAACCTAGACTTAACATTAACTAGAATCAATAAGTGATTCCATAAATCAAATCACTTTTATTACATCATTGGCATTGACACTGACTCAATTTACATATAGGGCATAAAATCTGCCCAGTTCCATTCAGATGACCCATATCCTTCCAACTGAGTGTTGCGTTCATTCCTCTACTTCTCTGCAGCATCCACCTGTTGTCCTCTTGCAGCATCCTTCTGCTCCTCGCCAGCGTCCTTCTGTTCCTTTGCAGCATATGTCTTTTGCTTGGACCCTTCAGGCTTTGTTGAGTGTCATAACTCTGGATGCAGCTTCCAACAGCTATCTTCACAATGTACACTCTTATGAAAATGTGAGCAAGTGTTTCTTTCTTGAAGAAACTTGATGGAATCACACCCTGATTGAGTTGAATCCCCCTTGGATTTCTCTGACTCCTGCCTTAGTTGCGCTGACTTTACTAGCAAATTCTTTTTGACCTGCAGTGTCGCGTCATTGCGTCTTGGTGTACTTATTATCGCCATGATATTTCTTCCATATATTTTTTCTTTCCAACAATCTGCAACACAATGGTTATTGCTGCTACAAAACGTGCATGGAATCATTTTTCTGATAAGATCCATGACTTTAGCATGCTCATCAGTAAAGGTAGGCGAAAAGGATTTATACCTTTCTTCCGCGACTCATTGTTTGCATCACTGCTAGCTCAAGTTGCCTGTTTGCCTTGCTGAGTCTGAAACCATTCCAGTGTCAATTCTAGATTTCGCTCCCAACAGTGGCCAGCATCATGTCTGAAGTTTTGACAGTGTGTGCAACGAACCACTGGACTATCATCCTCAAAAAATTCTCCTGGATATCCCAATCCTTCATGAGGTGGACTCTCTTGGACTTCAATTGGCTTAGCTCTGCCTTGGCCATATTTTCCAAGGCCTTTCCCTTTCCTGTATCTGAACTTGGAAAGAATTCTCATGCCGAATGCTTTGGTATGTTTCTCAAATGTTGCAATCTTCGGATGGTCGGATTCCACCTCCTGATCAACTACAGGAGATGTTGGAGTGTATTGGATGCTTTCTGCTGGTGAAGATAATGTGCCAATGGCCTCTCCTACCGATTGCTCCTCAACCAAAGTAGAAGAAGTAAATGAATGTTCCTAATTGGATTTCCTCTAGAATGGATGATTTCCATCATCCCTGACAGGGCTTGGGCTTCTAATTGAAGGACTTCCTCCAACTGGCCTTGCTTCCATTGCCAACATCAACGTTCACATTCTTTCCCTGTCTTCCTCGAGGATCTGTACCAATCTTCACAATTCATCATTCTCTCGCTGAATTGTTTGGTTAATCTCCTCAATCTCTTGGATTCTGTCTCTCTTCAATATTTTCCCCATATTCACAGTTCTTGCAAAAGTCAGCCTCCTCTAATACCACTTGATCCAAAAATCAAAGCTTAGCAATTACGCACTATGACCTCAATTTTATCAAGACCTTTCTCTGACGGTGCATGTGAATATGAAAATGATAAATACTTAAATAATTAATAGCAATAGAAGATAACACAAATAATTCAAACCATCAACCAATTGCATGCAAGAAGTTGATAACGGAGTTTGGCAATCTCGCCTACGCCTCCGGGCCTTTGTCTTCAGTGATGGAGGATTTCTCTATTTAATATTTAATGATTTACAATATGTGTTAAAATTACATCATATAGGGCTCTGACTGACTATCTATATTATTCTTTGTCTCAGAAACCCGATGCAATAGACGGCACTGAAAATGGAGTAGTAGAACGCCCGAAAATTGCCTGCAAAGCTCAACTACTCTGCACTGCTCAAGACAACTTGACCTTGGCAATTTCTTCCTCGACTTTATTCAAGATTCTGTGTTGCTTATTGCTTGTTTCAAACCTCACAGTGGCTTAGTTTATATATCCATGAGGTAGAAGGATCAAATCCCAACATCCCACTTCTTATGGCACTCAATTTGGCCCAATATCCACCAAGATATGGCAAAATAACCAAAACTACCCAAAAATTGGTGAGAAAATCAAATAAAATCCATAATCCTATGGTCAAAAACCACATTTATCAAAAATGTGGCCATAATCCCCCAACATAGGCGCATGCCCCCTAATAATCGTTCACATGGAATAATAGGTGGCCAAGCGTCAGCCCATAGGGTTGTGCGTTGGCCACTTTACCGAAAATACTGGTCACATGGCGCACAAGGTGGACTCCCTCGAAACCGAGGGCTACTCCCCAAAACCCGCGATAAAAATATTATGCACGAGTCATGTTGGAACCTTATCTCATGGCCCCTGCACCTGTGGATTATCCTTGGAATCTTTCTTGCATAGACATATGGGGTAACATAAATACGTGGGTTGGGGCCTAGCCCCAGCCCTTTCCGCCCCCATTTGACACATTACAACACTTTAAGTAGCATAATTGGGATATTCTTTAAGAAGCACTATAATGGTGTATTGGTTAATGGACCTTTACCAAGACTCTTACCAACTCCAATAGGTCACGAGTTCGAAACTCGGGGAGACAATATTTTTTTCATCTAACAAAACAATGAACCAATAATCAAGTGTCACGTGGCAGCCCACGTCTGGGCCACGTGGAACCACAAAATTTGCCAATACCTTGCCACTTTTCATATTTTATATCATACATGTTTCTGTAGCTTTGTCCAGTCAGCAACTGCCACATTAGCACACCTGTCTACCACATGTCCACTGACCTATCGGCCACCTATACGAGTGTGCCATGTGTCACCCTTTCAGTGGTGTCACATATCACCTCCTGGTTGGTCCATGTCAACTGTATGACCTATCAACTGTACCTCTGTAACGTTTCATGCTGCGACGTCATCATGATGACGTCAGTGTTGAGTTTTTTACTATTGACATGTTGACTTTTTACCTATTTGACTTTTTAAATAGAATGTGATATCAAGAGCATACAACGTCCATTTGATCCCATTCAAGTTGCGTTGGGGTCATATCAACGAGGCCTAGGCACACGTCAATTTTGACCCCATTATGAGAACATTTACTTTTAGGCCTTTCTGAGCCCCATCAAGCTCCTGGATCCGAATTAGGATCATAAAGCCACATAGTTCATTGAACTGTTATTTGAATATTATGTAGAGTAAACCCCCCAACTCACCGACTATGCAACGATAATTTGACTGCCATGGATCAACACCACTTCTGACTCTAGTATCTCCACTCTGAGGGATATCCACTCCATCGTTTGTAGCTATTCTTTTGTCCCACACCCAAAAAAAAAACAAGAGAGATAGGAAGAAGATAAAGGTTGTGCACCAGGGATAAATCACCCCAGCCACACAATTGGTGGTATCAGGGTTAGTATTTCTAAGTCTAATTAGAATGGCTTGGCCCAGATTACACAGGTGGTTCTAGATGGCATGTTGAATGGAATACATCTCCTAACATTCCAAATTGAGATCAATGAGTGAGAGGTTGAGATCCTAGAAGAATGAAGGCCAAATTCACCATTAACCTCCAAGGATGCTCGACTCATTCCAAGACCTGTTTCAGGCTACAAAAATAACCCAAATTGATGTTTTTCACCTACTCAAGCACTGCACAGATGTCCCACTCAGTCCAATTCATACTTCTATCAATTCAATCTAGAAGCTGAGTGACACAGCAATGTCATTAGCTCGAAGATGAGCCAACTAATAGTTTTTGGGTCCTGTTGGCACCCAAGGTTTTGTAGACGATGTGCATGGGACAAAAATCAAACATTGCTTGACTTCTCATAAGATACACTATGTGGTGCCAAGAAGGTTCATCATCTGTGCCATCCTTAGGAATATTGTGTGTGCCAACTCATTTTTTTACTACACATAAGGAGTCAAGAAGAGACGGCATGAAGACCGAATCCAATCTGTTAGTGTTATAAGTCACTCCTGGATTGCTTATAGGAGAAGAGCCCAACGCCCATCAGTTTTATGTCACGATAGTTTTAATGGGTGATCAAATGGGTAGAGACTCGGGAAGATATCGCTCTAACTCGGGAACTGAGTCTGGTATGTAAGGAACAAAGGAGGTCTTGATCTAACTTCAGTCAGTGAGTTGATTTAAAGATGAGAAGGTTGAAGACTTGGTGAGGGGAGTGAGAAAACTACCTCAGGCAACAGGCCTTTCAGCAGTTTGTAGAAGAAAAACTCTGAATACAAGACCCTCTTGGTTTAGGGCTTCGAGAAACTGAAAGGGGGACTTGACTGGATCCTCCAATTCCAAGTCATTCAACGCTAAGAAAATCATAGGGACAAACAATGCAACTGTTACAGTCATCCAACCTACATCATCCTATAACAATTACAATTCGACTGGATCCTCCAATTCCGAGCTACTCTAACACAGTGTAAACAAAGACATGAAAGAAACTGACATTCATAAGGCAATAAGTCTCAAGAGTCCATGCATAACCAGAATAACGGTGCTTCATTAAAGTTTTACAACCCAGGAGCCTCGTTCAACCATCGATCCCCCACAAAATACAAATACTGAGTCTATATACTCAGAAAATCTCACCTAACAGAGGTGTGCTAATTCATCCAAGGCATGGTGTCCCTTCAGTCAAACTCAGATGGATATTCTTCATCAGACTCCACCTTAACTGCACATGGCTCCTACAAGGGGAGTAGCTGAGCCATTAAGTGTCGAGTTAGCATGTGCAGACCTCTCTGGCTAGTCGAGGACTCGGCATGGCGTCTTTGGAAAAAATCGGTACACAACACCTTCTCGGGCAGACACCTTGCTAGATCCTCCATACTTTGCACTTAATGAGTGAGGAGAGGTTTCAACCACCCCCTCTCACCTTCATTTACTCCAATCGAGAACCAGGATTGAGATTGAATCGGATGGCACCTGGAGATCGTGATGATCCCTTCTATGACTAAACCCGACACCTTTGGCCCCTCTTGTATAGCTCCCTTATTTCCCAAGTGACCACGGGCTATGAACCTGCATTTATTCTCAAAGGCACTTTCGGCATTTGTGAATAGGAAGGAGCTGATCCTTGCTTATCATAGTCGCGATGAGTGAAACGCCGAGATGGCTTAATTGGGCGCCACACATCCCTCTCAGATATGAGAGTCCTGACCTCACTTGGTAATACTGTAGGCCTAGGTCCTGGATGCTCTTAGTACTTCGCTTCTCGGGGATATGAAGGAGTTGCTCCTTGTGCTTCGAAGTCACGACGGGAAAAAAGGTGAGGAGCCTAATCGCGCACCAGGTGTCCCTTTTGGATGAACGGTTGAGACTGCTCCGACATACTGCGGTCCCGACTTTGTGCACTTTCGGTGCTTCGAGGTTCGGGGTTTCGAGATGTAGCACGACATGGAACCCTCCCCCTTCGAACTCTCAAATGTCGAAATGCCGACGTGACTAGATCTCATGCCACGCATCCTTTGGATGGACGGCTGCTATCCTCTCCTGTATGCAATATGGGAACTATCCATCGCACTAATCTCGGCGCAACTCCGCTAACCGCGATTTTCCGCCGACCGTCAATCTGCTCCTATGGATGAATCTGGACCGTCAACAATATAACTTCGCCCACTTACTTGCTTGGAAGCCGAAAACGATATTTTTCCGTGCTGCGCTTGGGCACTTCTCGTGCAACTTGTAGACCTGAATACTCTTGTGCCCAGGACAAGAATTGTTACTAACATTAGGCTCCATGGGGGATAGAGTCATCCCTGTGATGCTCTAAGGACTCATTTTGTAGTTTCAGTGCCTTGTTGTTGGGCTATGGAGTCATTTATTTAAAACTTAAAGACGAAAAGAAAAACAATAATTACAACCGCGAAAGAGCCATGTGCGGCTCAAGAGAAAAATCTTTTTAGGAAATGCCCATTCACAGGGCCATTGAAAGCTTCTTGATCCTTCAAATCCCGTAACCTGTAGGTGTTATTCGAGAATACTTCGGAGACTTTGAAAGGCCCGATCCACAGGGCTTCGAATCTTTCGTGCTTGCCTTTATCTTGTTTAGGAGCATCCCATTTCAATACCAGGTCTCCTATCTGAAACTCTTCCTTCTTGGCCTTCTTATCAAAAACCTGCATGATCCTTTGCTGATGGTCCTAAATTCTGCCCATTACCTGCTCCCTGGCCTGGTGGACTTCCACTAGCTAATGAATTCTTTTGATTATGTCATCAGGCTCCTCTCGATGATCTTGGAGGAATTTTGCTACAGGAATGGCTAAATGGGAAGTAAAAACAGCCTCTGCTCCATAGACTAATTGGAAAGGAGAGATGCCTAGAGATCTCTTCGTGGTCACTCGATCGGCCCATAGAGAAAATTTCAATATTGAATTCCAGGCCTTCTTGTTGTCTTCCAACAGTCTTTTGATGATCCTTATCAGGATTTTGTTGGAGGACTCTGCTAAACCATTTCCTTGGGGATAGTATGGGGTGGAGTGAATCAGTTTGATCCTGAACTGATCACAGAACTTGGCTAACGACTCAGCCCTGAAAGAGGTTGTGTTATCAGTGACAATCTTACTCGGGCAACCGAATCTTGTGATGAGGTATTCCAGGAATCCAATGATTACCTTATGGGAAGCACTCCTGGTGGGGATAACTTCAATCCACTTGGTAAAGAAATCTGTAGCAGTCAGGATCCATCTATGTTTCCCACTGAAAGCGGGGTGAATTTCTCCAATGAAATCTAGGCCCCATTGCTGGAAAGGTCCTGAAACAACCACAGGATTTAACGACAAATACTTGAGTTGTTGTTTTCCTGCAAATCTTTGACATTTGATGTAGGCTCTGACCCTTCCGCAGACATCAGTAAATACGGTGGGCCAGTAGTATCCAGCCCTAAGGATTTTGTAGGCCGTGGTTTTCCAGAAATGATTCCCTCCACATATGTTGTCGTGAAATTCAACCATGATCCTGTCATCCTCTTGCAGATCTACACATTTCAAAAGAAACCCCAGGGGGTCTTTCCAATATAAAACTTGATCGATAAGGCAGTATCTGACTGCTTTGAGCTTCAGAGCCTTTGCCTTGTTTCTTTGCAGGTCGTCTGGAGGTCGCAACTCTTGAAGGAAATATATGACATCCTTATACCAGGGACATCGAGCCAATGGGGGCTCCCTTTTAGGGTCTATTTCAGACAGCCAATCCTGCTAAATTCCCGAGCATTCGTTGATTAAACTTACCCCCAAATCTTGGCAATTTTCCTCAGCCAATAGCTTGGCTAAACCTTGACCTTTGATCAGCTTGGTAGGCTTTATTTCCAGGTCAAATTCCAGAATCCTGGCTATCCACTTACTCCTCCTCTCGTCTATGTCAGGCTGAATAAGAATGTCTTTGACAGCAGCTAAGGGGACATAGGCAATGACTTTTGAAAGCGGGACATAGGTTCTAAAGGCCTTGAGAGCCTTTACCAGGGCATAGGCCTACTTCTCCATAGTGTCATACCTAACTTCGGCATCCCTCAATGCTCAGCTGAAATAGGCAATAGGTTGCTCTAGCCCAGCCTCGTTTGTCTGTAATAAAACAGCATCCACCATGTCAAGTGAGGCAAAGGAGAAGATAAGGAAATCCTTTGAGTAGTTAGGACTGATAAGCACAGGGGCTTCAGTCAAGGCCTTCTTGATTTTCTCAAAAGAATTTCATGATTCGGAAGTCCACCTTACTTCATTTCCCTTCCTTAACATGGTTGTTATAAGTTTTACTTCCTTAGCAAAGTTAGGAACAAACCTCCTCAGAAAATTAATCTTGCCAAGGAAAGATTGGACCTCCTTCCTGGATCTCGGGATTGATAAGTCTCGTATTGCCTCGACTCTGCTAGGATTGATCCTAACTCCTTCCATTGATACTATGTGGCCTAGTAACTTTCCCTCCTGCATGGAGAATAGAGATTTCTTGGGGTTTAATGAAATACCAAAACTCTTGCATTTCAGGAAAACCTTTCTGAGATGACAACAGTGTTCTTTATCAGATTTTAAAAATATTGTTATGTCATCCAGATAGATGACCACGAATTTATCCTTTTCCCCAATGAAAGTTATATCCATGGCACGTTGGAACGTTGCCCCTGCATTCATCAATCCAAAAGGCATTTTGGCATACATGAAAGTGCCCCATGGAGTGGTAAATGTCGTCCTTTCCCTGTCCTCAGGCAGAACAGAGATTTGGTTGTAGCCAGAGAAGCCATCGATCATGGACATCCTAGATTCTTCTGTTACCCTCTGCAATATATGTTCCATATTTGGTAAGGGGTAGTTATCCTTCTGTGAGCTCCTGTTCAGGTTTATGAAGTCTACACAGAGTCTGATTTCTCCATTCTTCTTCCTTACTGGGACCAAGTTGGCCACCCACTCTGAGTATCTCAGTGGTACGATGATCTGGGCCTGTAGAAGCTTCTTCACTTCCCTCTCCATGATAGGCAGCAGCATAGGATTGATCTGTCTTAGCTTCTTCCTAAATGTCTTTGCCTCCCTTTTCAACGGGATTTTATGCTCAATGACAGAAGTGTTATATGTTTTGAGATATTCATAGGTCCAGGAAAAAACATCAGCAAATTCCCTCAAAAGTCCAGCGTATTCAGACCTTTACTCCTTTGTCGGACTTCTTGACAATTTGACAAACTTGGGTTTACTCTCAGTGCCAATGTTGCACTGAATAGTATCAGTGTCACCCTCCGAGATTTCCCCTTTTAATGACACATCATTTCTATCAAAAATCTTTTCCAAAGGAACCAGTCCCCTTGGAATATGGTTGTTGGGGAGCTGCACAATGTTACGCTCTGCAATTTTACTCAGAAACTTACCCCCATCAAGCTCTTCTTCAGAGACAGAGTCTTGGTCAATATGCATCTCTGAAAATTCTTCGACAGTCTCCAAGAATCTCTTGATCTCAAGATCATCCTTGAATACCTTCCAATGTTTGACGTTGTCGGGTATGGAGGGCCTGTATTTTACTTCTACATCATATCTGAATTTGGGCGGCAAGGGCACTTTGAAACTGCTCGCTGATGTAGCCAAGGAAGCAGCCACTGTGTTCTTCTCTCTTGGGACAAAATAAATTTTGAATGCTGAGAAGAAATTGTCAATTAAGTCCCATACCCCATTTCTGTAGCTTCTGAGTCGAGGATGATTAGCCTGATAAGTGTTTCTGATCTGCTGGACCACCAACTCTGCATCTCCGAACACTGCTACCTCCTGAATTCCCATTTCCCTCATGGCTCTTAATCCTAGGACAAAAGCTTCATATTCTGCCACATTGTTGGTAGCTTCAAATTCTAATTTGTATGACAGAGATATGGTTTCCTGAGTGGGTGACACAAAAAACACCCCAGCACCAGTGCCTTCCCTAGAAAAGGCTCCATCAAAGAACATTTTCCAGACGGGGAAGATGGAGGGAGGAAATTTATGGGAAGTGGTGGGCGGCTTTCTGAGTTTCAAAGGAGGCTCGGGAGAATTAGTGAGTTGTAGTACACTGGAACCTAAATCAGTGTCCAAGGCAAAAATGGGATGGTTGGTAGGGTTTTTTTCATCGCTGATTATATAGGCCAGTTGAGCTTCCCTGTATAGCCTCCTATGTTCTCCTCCAAACACTGGGATAGTATCATATGTGAGGTCCATATGCAAAGTTCCCCCTAGTCTTTTTATCCAAGATCTTGATAACAACATACCGAACTTGGGGGGGACATCAGCCACTACAACATCCATGACCACACTTTTCATGGGCAATTGAAACAAGGTCACGACCAGGTCTTTGATAACTCCTAGACATTGAACTTTCCTGGAGTCAAAGGAATAGAGGTCATGATAGGCTCGGGTGACTTCTAGCCCTAAATCTTCCATGACATCTTTGGGCATGAGGTTTTGAGAAGCCCCCGAATCCATCAAGAAGTTATGCAGTACCTTGTCATGTATGTTCAAGGAAGTGTAGAAGGGAGGGGATGAGTCATTCCTGTCTTCTACCATAGGACCTAGAATAACTATGGGCTTTTCATCTTGCAAATTGATGGAGTCTGTGGGAAGGCATGAGACCTCAGACTGTAAAAGCTCATAGAAGTGTTTCTTGAACCCCTCATGTTTAATCAATTCAGTCAAGGGCACATGGATTCTAATCTTTTGAATTTCATGCTCGAAATTAAAAGAAGATGTAAGCTTCAAGATTTCTCTTATTTCGGGAACATGACCCTGGACTATGGGAGAGAGGGGTCGGGTCTTCTCACCTCTGTGACTATCTACTACTTCATTAGTAGGTTTCTCTATTCTAGTGAACCACTTAGGAACATCAGGTGCTATTGTCTTTTTATTGGACCTCAGGTCATACCTGCCTTGGCTGCCACTAGCCTTGTCTCCCTTGCTCAGTTCATTTAGCTGATTGTCCATGAGAGACTCCTCATATGCCAATTGACTGACATGAGGAAAAGGAGGAGTGTCTCCGAAGAAATGGATTTCAGGATCAAGCTCATCTGTTTCCCCTTCTTCCCCCTCGGCCACAAAATTGTTTTGAAAAGGGGCCTGAATTTTTTGGTCTTCCCTGTCTCTTCCCCTCTCTCTTTGCATAGTCAGGGAAGCAACATTGTTTGGCCTCCTAAAACCTCCTTTGTTTTCGGCGTTTTGAGGGCCCTTGTATGCTTTCCTCCCCTCCACCTTCATTCTCTCCATCTCTGCAGACAGAGACTTCACCATCTTGGTCAGTTCATCCACTTGAGGGTGGGGCACCGACGGGCTAGAAGTTGAGGCTTTAGATCTTCCCTTTCTCCTGTCTGCGTCAGCCTTGTTCCTCAATCTATCAGCTTCTAATACATTAGATTCCACCTCTATGGCCGCATATTGCATTTGAGCTAACGAGGTGGCTCTTCTTTCTCTCAATAAAAGACAGAAATCGGGGCCAAATGCACTAGCATAAGAAATCTTGGCCGAGGCTTCTGAGGGTTTTATTTCAGCAGGAATTTTATTATACATCTTATTGAATCTTTTGGAGAAGTCAGAGACAGACTCTCCCTCCATATTCCTTAAAGACCCGAACTCTGTCATATAATACATGAAATCCTTCCTATCCCCCCACTGCCTCAGGAAAGCGCTATCCAGAGCTTTGATCCCAACAATAGATCCGGGGGCCAATCCTCTAAACCACTTCCTGACCTCACCATCCAAGCTCTGGATGAAAACTCTCATCCAAACATCTTCATTTTCAATGTTTAGGTTGTATGCATAACTGTAGAAAGAAGCCAAGTTCTCTTTTGTAGTTATGTCCCTTTCCCTAGTGAACTTGGGCATATACTTCAAGTAATCTCCAGCAGGGAGAGGATTCATAGGATGGGATAGGATTAAGGGAGCATATCTGGCAGTGACTATGGCATCCATTCTATTTAGAGGGGGATTAGCACCAGCCATAGGAATGTTAGGTGGAGGAGAACTTGGAGGAGAAGGAGTGTGAATAGGGGATATCGGGAATGGGCTTCTAAGTGGAATGGGAAACAATAGGGGATTTAGGGAGCAGGCTAACGGGCTTAAGTCAGCCGACGCTCCTCTTTGTGTAGAAGCAGCAACAGTAACAAGAGGAGGAGTGGTAAATCTAGGCGTGGGGAAATATTATGTGGTCCTGGGTCTACGCCAAGGTACAAATTCAGGGGAGAGGGGAGTGACAAGGATTTCTCCCTCCAATCCCAGACCAGGAGGGGAAAACTCGGTAGGAACACTACCGAAATTCAGGAAACGGGAAACCTCAGAAAAAGGTCTGTTAAGAAACTGAGGAGGAGAAAATGGAGTTCCTACAGAAGGAGATGGCGGATTACCTGGTTCGATGGTAGAAGCTTCTCCTTCAGAGGCCTTTCCTTTTTCTGAGCACCACCTCTAGATCAGTTTCAGGTGTAGCTAGAGGCAGCTGTGGATAAGACCGCGTGTGTCTGCCTCTGAAAGCCACAATTAACATGGCAGGTTTTCCACAGTGGAGTTGTCACAATGGAGTCACCAGGTGCACAGTAGCAATCTTTAAAGGCTCTGATACCCGATGCACCTTCAGAATCAGAGGCTCAATATCGTTCAATCCCAGGGAAAATTTTCAACTTTGTCCCCGGCAACGGTGCTAGAAATGTTAGCATCAGAAGTCACTCATGGATTTCTTGCAGGAGCAGAGCCCAACACCCATCAGTTTTATGTCACGATAGTTTTAATGGGTGATCAAATGGGTAGAGACTCGAGAAGATATCGCTCTAACTCGGGAATTGAGTCTAGTATGTAAGGAACAAAGGAGGTCTTGATCTAACTTCAGTCAGTGAGTTTATTTAAAGATGAGAAGGTTGAAGACTTGGTGAGGGGAGTGAGCAAACTACCTTAGGCAACAGGCCTTTCAGCAGTTTGTAGAAGAAAAAATCTGAATACAAGACCCTCTTGGTTCAGGGCTTCGAGAAACTGAAAGGGGGACTTGACTGGATCCTCCAATTCCAATTCATTCAGCGCTAAGAAAATCACAGGGACCGATTAGAAACAATGCAACTGTTACAGTGATCCAACCTACATCATCCTATAACAATTACAACTCGACTGGATCCTCCAATTCCGAGCTACTCTAACACAGTGTAAACAAAGACGTGAAAGAAACCGACATTCATAAGGCAAGAAGTCTCAAGAGTCCATGCATAACCAGAATAACAGTGCTTCATTAAAGTTTTACAACCCGGGAGCCTCGTTCAACCATCGATCCCCCACAAAATACAAAGACTGAGCCTATATACTCAGAAAAGTTTGCCTAACAGAGGCTTGCTAAGTCATCCAAGGCGTGGTGTCCCTTCATTCAAACTCGGACGGATATTCTTCGTCAGAATCCACCTTAACTGTGCATGGCTCCTGCAAGGGGAGTAGCTGAGCCATTAAGTGTCGAGTTAGCGTGTGCAGACCTCTCTAGCTAGTCGAGGACTCGGCATGGCGTCTTTGGAAAAAATCGGTACACAAGACCTTCTCGGGCAGACAGCTTGCCAAATCCTCCATACTTTGCACTTAATGAGTGAGGAGAGGTTTCAACCACCCCCTCTCATCTTCATTTACTCCAATCGAGAACCAGGATTGAGATTGAATCGGATGGCACATGGAGATCGTGATGATCCCTTCTGTGACTAAACCCAATATCTTTGGCCCCTCTTGCACAGCTCCCTTATTTCCCAAGTGACCACGAGCCATGACCCTACGTTTATTCTCAAAGGTGATTTCGGCGTTTGTGAATAGGAAGGAGTTGATCCTTGCTTATCACAGTTGCGATGAGCGAAACGCCGAGATGGCTTAATTGGGTGCTACGCGTCCCTATCAGATCTGACGGTCCTTAACTCACTTGGCGATATTGTGGGCCCGAGTCCTGGACGTTCTTCGTACTTCGCTTCTCAAGGATATGAAGGAGCTTCTCCTTGTGCTTCGAAGTCGCGATGGGCGAAAAGGCGAGGAGCCTAATCGTGCACCAGGTGTCCCTTTTGGATGAACGGTTGAGACTGCTCCGGGATACTACGGGCCCAACTTTGTGCGCTTTCGGCACTTCGGGGTTCGTGGTTTCGAGATGTAGCACGACATGGAACCCTCCCCCTTCGAACTCCCGAATGCTGAAATGCCGAAGTGACTAGATCTCGTGCCACGCATCCTTTGGATGGACGGCTGCTATCCTCTCATGTATGCAATATGGGTGTTATCCATCGCGCTAATATCGGCACAACTCCACTAACCGTGATTTCCCATCGACCGTCAATCTTCTCCTATGGATGAATCCGAACCGTTGACAATATAACTTTGCCCGCTTACTTTCTTGGAAGCCTGAAATGAGATTTTTCCGTGTTGCGCTTGGGCACTTCTCGTGCAACTTGCAGACCTGAATACTCTTGTGCCCAGGACAAGAATTGTTACTAACACAATCATATCTTCGAGAATATTTGTAACTAATTTTGTAAAACCAAAATGATCATGGGTAAGGTTATATAATGTACCCAACCACCAATAGGATGGGTTGCACTACTTCAAATTCCACTTCAAGAACTTATTTCAAATTTTGGTAAAAAATAATTAATAAAGAAGCATGAAAGATACATTCAATAATCAATATTCATGCTAGAATTTAAAACAATGCTTAAACATGCCATGCACAACAATGACCAACAAGTAGGAACGTTATAAATATGAATCTCAGAGATAATAATTAATACATAGCAGAAATAAATATACAAGCAAAGGAAATTGTGACAAAGAACACTTATCTTAAACAAAACCAATAACCAACTGGTTGTATACCAAGGACATTCCACCCAACCTTAGACATTGTTCTTCCAAGTCTCAACAACAAATCACCTCCAAGATAAGGCTATGATCTATAAGGATGGGTTCAATGTTAAGAACCAAATATCAATATAGCATATAAAAACTTCAGAAAAAGTACTCAACGCCTTGAAAAAGAGATAATTTTAGATAATAAGCCTCTTCGAGGGGGCAACCTCCTTTTACCCCACTTAAATGTTCAAGTACAAGATGATTCAAAATGAAAATGTCTCCTTGGTATATA
>ML788292.1:381949-398533 GCA_009831015.1 Picea engelmannii | reverse complement strand
ATGATTCAAAATGAAAATGTCTCCTTGGTATATATAGGAGACTAGGAGGTATAATTACAACTAATGGCCTAAAGCCGACATAAATAAAATAACATTACTAATATAACATGCCCCAATTAAGGGGTAATGAGACAATATTAGGGATTAACAATGAAGCTCACTGGAAAGAAGGCCAGAAAGCTAAGTAAGAAGAGAGCTAAGATCAAAAAGCTACAGAAGGTTCTAGAGGGCACTTCGCAGAGAGGAAATTTGCAAAATTGGAGCTTCGTCGGGATAACAGAACGACGTCACATGGCACTTCACCAGGGTGAAGCAATATAGTCGTTGGGAACAATATAACTATTCGGATAACCCTCTGAACGGGTAGAAAGTCATTTATGGTTCGCCACCAGACCGTTGGACCGCACCATAACGGACAGAAAAAATTTAATGAAGGCTCCTCACTCGTTGCAAGAGATTCGTTGCCAAGTTATCTATTTATCTCGTCATGCCATGCATCGAGAACACTTTTTCCAACCGTGAATCTGAGCCCACAGACTCGTTGATTTTACACAGTGATCATTGTCCTATTGTCCTCTATCCCATTGCAGTGTCTAAGTTACTCCTCAAACCCGAGATTTCCAACCTCGAGCGTGTATGTCGGATGAGTTTAGCGCTGTAGAGAAAATTGTCAAATAAGTTCTCATCGAACTCATGACTAAACAAGTAATGTCAATGTCTGCAGGTATATAAGCTTCATCGACGAGAGGACTGCAAGCCTCTCTATCGACTACTCAAGGAGCTGGATCATTCCGACCCTCAGCGAAAAAGAGAACCAAGCACAAAGATGACCTAGAAATTATGAAGCTAATTCCAACCATATTTCCTGATTACATCCCACCTTTGGCTGGCATGGTGAATCGTGATAGTGTGCCAAGAGATTTCGAGTACACCATAGTCATTGTGTACCTCCCGAAGGGGATATGCACAGTTTGAACAGAGCAGGACAAGATCACATTGTTGAAGTTCAGTGACTTCAACCTCGAAGATCGCAAGATCTATGGTATGCTCGCCCTGTACAAGTACCTAACTAGAAAAAAGGGGAAGAATTCAAAGATAATTCCCCAACTGTGGACGATGAACCTCGCGCAGTCAACCTTGTTGAATGTCATGAAGATCCCACACTTCGGAAGACACCAGGAAGTCAATGCATGTGTCAAGCTGCTACTATTGGGTTACCATGGCGGCTACTTATGGCCAGACCTTCGTATTACAGTTGACTCAACACTGATCCACAAGATCATAGGACTGAGTATGCAAGGATCCAACCCACAGGAGTTTTATCCAGGAAAAGCCGCAGATTGCACGTTGGCACAGAAGATCAAGGAGACATATGGTGATGTTGAGAAGGGAAAAAGAGGCTACAAGAAAGCTTTCATCTAGAGTGGCGCAGTGCGCCTAGCATGTCAACTGATAGCTAGATAGTTAGTAAGGAAGAACCAACCTACACAGGTCACCAACTTTGTCGTTGACCTCGCAGAGAAGTGCGCGGAAGGCCTACATATGAACTAGGCAAAGTACCTAGTTAACCAATTAGAAATAGACTGTCGAGAAGCACAGGATTAGGGTTATGAATTTCATTTCAGTTGGCTCCTGATCCTCATTGCATTTGTTGCCTAGGAGATGCCAGAAGGTGCGACCTTCACAGACATAGATCCGTTCGAACCACTTGCTGCGAAGTTCGCTACCCTTTGGTATTCAAGTGATATGAACAAACAGTCATAGTTGAATGTTGTGTTTCATACATATTACCTCCAGCTAAAGAGATCCATCGAAGCTGAGCCTCGCATGACTCCAAACACATTACAAAGGTTCTAACCCCTGATTAAGTTCAGCGCAGATCAACACTTCATCTACATTACATCGGGAGCAGAT
The DNA here is from genome assembly GCA_009831015.1 of Picea engelmannii. Taxonomy (NCBI): domain Eukaryota; kingdom Viridiplantae; phylum Streptophyta; class Pinopsida; order Pinales; family Pinaceae; genus Picea; species Picea engelmannii. The sequence goes on along the minus strand of ML788292.1, from coordinate 396,619 downwards.
GAACATAAAGAGAATCTCCAGTCATATTATAAACTTACAGAAGAAGAACTTGAGGAGATCCCTAAGGAATGGTCCGCTGACCTCCTTATCCTAGCCAACCCTGCAGAGATATCTGATCTTAGTATCCTAGAGGACACTCATAAAGAACATAATACACCCAAGAAGACTGAGGAAGTCCAAAATTTAAGCAGCACCTCAGAAAAGACTACTTCATTGTCACCTGACCGAGGAGGTGATGACGAAGTAGAATATGAACAGAATCTAGGTGAAGTAACACTTCCCAGAGATGAGGTTGATCCCTTGAAGAAGAGGAAGGTTTCCCCCCCAAAACCTTCTTCGTGGAAGAAATCAAAATCCACCATGACCAAGATGCAAACTGTCCTCACCTCCGATGATTTTGACTTCATCATAACAGCCCTGAACAACGCTTCACTAGAAATAGCAGAGAAACAAGAAGCCAAACATGAATAAATATATGAGAGAATTGGAGTCGAAATCCAAGGGGTACAATAGGTCCTTCAGTCCAACTGCGCAGTCTCCACTACGCCCCTGCCATCAGAAGAACCAAAGTTGGGAGATGACCCAACCCAACTCCACCGACTAGTTGATACAGTCGAAGCTCACCTTCGATGAGCACAAGAAGAAATAGAACAAGCCACCCAGGCCTTGAAGCAAGTGCAAGGTGTACTCCTAGAACAACGCAATGCTGCAAAACAAGAAAAGATTGCTCTCAAAGCAAAGTTCGAGGAAGAAAAATCATAGATACAGTAAGGAAAAGAACAGTTGCTTGCGGAGCAACTCGAAGTGAAAGAAGCGGTCAGCAGAGCACTTCGCTCTGTGACAGTCTTAGAAATAAAGGCAAAGGACTGAGTCACACAGCAAGTATATCAGCTCGCAGAATCCATCCAGAAGCTACAACAACACATAGCAGACTTAGAGCTCTGCACAGTGCCCGAGACTCCACAGGATGTAAGGGATCAAAGAGAAGCAACCACCTGGAGCACAGTTGAAAGGATAAAGGCCCTTGCCATCGAATGCAAGCAGCTGAGTAATCACAGTGCCCAGTCATATGAGAAACTCACTAAGAACCTAGAATTGCAGGCACTGGAGTCACAGCTCTAGGAAGCAAAGTAGCAAGCAGAGACAATACAGGTGCAGTTGAAGCCCCTATCAGCTGTGCAAAGAATGAAGCGATCCCAAGAGAAACACTCCGCCCAACAGTAGATCCACACTATCCAGAGCATATTTATGGAAGTAACTCAGAGGCTCCAACCTGTACAAGATAAGGCTTACCAATTGTTCACAGAGGTCGAAGGTCGAGGAGCAGAACTCGAGCAGGTTGTCACTGCAGCTGAACAATGCTTGGAGGGACTTATCAATGATGCAGTCATCCAAGAGTTCATTGAATAGGATGCTATGGCACAACAACAAGTCGAAGCAGCTCGAGCCACGCTCAAATATTTTGAAGCAGAACTACCCAGACCAGAGTGACTCGGGACGAGTCACGGGTGAGTGTTGGGGGCTTGTTGGCCCTTGACCAAGTTTTGGGAGATCCTTGGTCAAGCTTACCTATTTTTGGACTTCGAAAACTTGTAGAAAGCGGAGCACAAGACGAAGTAGAGATCACGGGATCTCGGCCCCTTTTTGGGTCCTTTTTGGGATTTGGGATTATGTAACGGGTATGGGGATGTCGGCCTATGGGTTTGCCCATGTTTAGGCCTATTTTGTAAAGTATAAATAGATGTCTAGGTAATGTAAGGAAAGGCATATATGTGTGTGCGTGTGTGTGATATTGGGCTAAGTGCTAAGTATGGATTGTAGATGCTTTGTGCATACCGTGTGAGACTTGCAGAGCTACATCCAAGTAATTGTAAGAAGGCTTGGTGTTGTACCCTAACTCGAAGAAGGAGGATTTGGCAGAGTGTGCACAGATCTCTTGTCTTCTGCGGAGTAGGATTTTGATGCTATGTGCATGTAAGAAGCTTGACTGAAGATAATAAAGAGAAGATTTGGTGGACGTAGCCCCAGGGTGGGGGAGAACCATGTACATACAATGTTGTTATTCATTGTGCGATGTGTTGATGTGTTTATGTATTTACTTGCTAAGTTCTTTGATATAGATAGATAATTATGTTTATGCTTTGTGCTAACAATGTATATGGATGTTAGATCTTACCTATGTGAATGTGCTTAGGGCTTGAATCTGCTAGATCTAATCTACCTCTCTATGATAAGTGCTTAAATACAAAAGATCTGAATGAATGGTGTGATGCTCTGTTTTATCTACAGAGTAGATAGTGGTCAAATATTGATGAATTGTCGGTGCTAAGTTATATGTTAAGTATTACAATCACAAATCTATGTCCCAACTAAGGTTGCAGACACCTGAGTCCTGCAACCACCCCTGCCTCTACCTCAGGTGAGACCTCATCTGCTTCGCAGGTGTTGTTGAAAGGGTCGATAGTTAGGGTTTTTTTGGTGCATTGGTGTAGCATGGAACCTTGGGTTTGACCCTATGCCAACACCCAAAGAGATCAACTCTTTCTCAATCTGCATAACCTAACTTCCATTGGTTTTAACAACTAGAGCTCGCATATTTTTCTAGACAACATTCATATAGTCAACCATACTTGTATGAAAGAAAATATCCCTAGAGATGTAGGTCATGATGAATCATGCAACCTCATCCTTATTTCCAATGATAAAAAAAATCTAATGTTCATCCTTTGAAACCGAAACTGCAATTTTTGTAAACTTCCATATTATTTTACTATTCAACATTGTTTCCATATAATGTGCCCATATTCCATAATTATAGTCATTCATAACCACAATATCTTGCTTGGAACACACGATGTTAATCTACAAATGTAATCCTAGTTTCAGTCTACAATTTGAAACCCTTAATCAATCTACCAAATATATATGACTTGTCAGGAGTGAATACAACTAATAACCTCCAAATGGATTGTAAATAATAGGCTATATCTCAAACCACTAGCTCTAGTACTGTGTTGAAGAACTAGATGATTAAGTAGATCAAAGAGTTAGTTATTCCAAGAAAGAGGTGTTGTCTAAAGACACTATTACAAAACTTAATCACAATACATATAAGTGTAAGAAACCAGATGATTTCAATACACACCACATATCCCATTCATTCTCTTTAGATCAACCTATAAGGTAATTTTTTATATCACCAAGATGTAACCAACTCCCTTGAACGAAAGAAGATGAGGTCCACTTACATTGTTGAAGACGCATAACAAACTCCTTGATTTCTACCTTGTTTTGTACACTAATCAACTGCTTTAGTCTAATTTCCCAACTAGTCAAATGGTTAGTCGGCCACTTAGTTGATTGACTATATCCAAAATATCCAGAGGTATGATGAGCTTGCTTATCCTATTTTTCCAACAAATTCTTGCAGCATAACACTAGAAACCTTGATCTTGCTCAAATGGAGGATGGGAACCTATATTTATGTATTTTTTTGGAGCCAAAACTAATCTTAAAGAAATAACACTTTTAATATGAATGCAATAACTTTAGATATGAACAAGGACCCTTCAAATGAATGAGTTGGTTTGACTTGTATGGATTCCAACTAACAAAGATGCTTTATAAAGTGACCATTTCATTGAATTAGTCATAGAATTAGAAAAAAATATGTTGCAATAGTGACTATATGACTATTGAATCATTAAGTGTATTTCTACTTTCTTATGAAATGGATAAGCACATGGGTACTCAAATGGTTAAAATGATAGTCAACTGATGATTTTCATGTTTGATTGTCCTTTCCTCCAAGGTTTTGAGTTCATAAACTATATTTTGAAGTGGTTTGTGATGCCTCTAGTAAAAATTGCTTGTGTTTCAAGGGAATGAAAGTGATGTGATAACAACCTCTCCACATAATTCTAACAAGTTTACACATCAAATATAAACCATTGATTCTCTCCTTCAACATATTCTTGATTGGTCCAAGAAAACATCATCTTCACAATTAGGGATGAGTTGAGCCCTTCGAAATCAATTGAGCTTCCTCTTTATTTTTCTTCTTTTGTAGGGATGTAATTATGTACACCACATTCTCCTTCAAATTATTCCATGAAGAAGACACTTCCCTGGCTCTCTTATCCTACCAAGAGCCTTTCTCTAGAATAATTGGGTCCATATGGCTCCCCATGGCATCAATCTTCTCAAGAATTTCCTTGTGATAAACCCTCAATTTTAACATAACATGAATATCATATCTCTCCTCTTCAACGACCTTTTCCAAGCATGCATTTTTCATATTTCTATGTGGATGGAACCAATACATTCGAAGGGGATGTTCAAATAGTCTAAGCTCTATTGGTAACTCCCACACCCCACCTAAATATCTGACCAATTAGGAAGCTTGTTACCAAGCTCTAGTTCCACATAAATATTTGCAACCAATGTGTGTTCTTTCCTTCTTGTATTATCATCAATGTCTACATAATGATCAATTCTACGACTAATTTCCCAAAAAAAAATTATCGTCCCAAAGTCCGATTGGTAGTGAAGGAAGTTTGCGGACCTAATTTATGCATTCCCTTAGGGGTTCAAATAGAGGTTCACAGTCATGCAAATAGAGAGGAAAACTATTTCAACGCTACACCATGCCCATGATCTTGATCTTATCTTCATGACTTTTGAACATAAAGATTATAAACCCTTTGGCCACCATTTGGAAGTTAGGGGTGTAAGTAATATTGGGCTTCCACTACTTGGTTATCCATGATTTGATTGTATCTTATGACATTTGTTAACCTTGGAACCTTCCTATGAGTGCCTTCCCTTGACACATTTTTATATTATACCCAACCATCGCCTCCTCCAAAACCAATTTCATTTTGTCGAGCTTTAACATGTGACACAGCACCTTATTCATTTTCCTTCTTCAAGGATCACATATTCTACCTTGGGGAGCCGTGTAAGACACTAGAAACTCATGCTACAACTCAAGATCTAAACTAGTACCATCATGGTCATGGATTTGACTCCTTGTGACCAAATATTGTTCATAACATAGTTACCAATTCAACAAGAATTGTGACCTCAACATGAGAATTAAAGCTTTAAAAAACACACTTTTGCTTCAAAAAGCTTACAATCAATCGTCGAATTGAAGAGTGGTGCTACTAGTAGCACCCTTTTTTTTCAGGGTTAACTTACAACCTATTGCAACCACAACCCTAAAATACCATAATGTTGGCAGCTAAAAAACCTTAAAATCAAGCCCCAAATTGAAAAGTGGTGCTACCAATAGAACCCTTTTTTTCGGGGTTAAAATTACAACTTTTTTGAAACTACGACTTTTAAATTAGTATTGTTATAAACAAAACCTTAAAATCAACCATTGAAACAAAAAGTGGTGCTACCAATAGCAAATTTTTTAAAGGTTAAAATTACAACATTTTTTAAACCATGACACAAAAAACTAACATCATTGCAAGCAAAACCTTAAAATTAATACTCCTTTATAGCTAAAAGATAAAATTTGTGGGTCTTTTAAATCATGTGTAAGTTTAATACTCATGTTTCTATATGATTGATGAATCTTATTGGATCCAAATTAAATTAGTGAAACATATACCCACCCCCACCAACCACCCCCCTCCTTGATTGTATCTTAAATCATTTGTAAATTTGCTAAAGAAACTTCTAGATCAAAACTGTGAGTGGAGTTTTGATCCAAAAATTTCTCTAGCATTATAACTAACTATGAAAATCTGCATGCTCAAATTTGTAATTTTATTACTCATATTTCCATGTCATTATCCATCTTGATAAATCCAAATTAAACTATTGATGCATCATCACATAATTAAAATTCACATAATGATAATCACATAATTATCACACTTATTGATGAAAAAACTATTTAGAATTTAAAGTAATTTTGAAATCAGAGTAAATTACATATAGTTATCAACATAGTTATTACTTAGATTTCAGCTCCATCATGTAGAAATCTGGTTGATGCATAACTTATTTAGAGTTTAGAGTAATTATGAGTGTTATAACCTTTTAACTTATTTATTTCATGGTAAGTTTAAATATAGATTTTATTTTACATTATTATTATTTGATAAATATGCATATTATTATTATTTGATAAATATGAATATGCATGTTTTTGTTTATGGATTTCAAAAAAAAATTATTACAAAAAAATTTGTTTTTTTTTTATTTCTTTTAAATAAATAAAAATTATAGTAAATATTATAGAAGTGAGAGTTTACTTCTTTACAAATATATAAAGGGCTATATTATGTGATGTGGTTTTTTTTTAACAACAATGTTGAATCAACTTATCTTTACATATAAGGGTTATATTATATGGTGTGGTTTTTTTTGAACAACAATGTTGAATCAACCTATTACATATAAAAGCTAATGATTATTATTTTCATTATCTATAAACAACTAAGATATGATAAATTTTCCTACTTTAAAAATAAATAAATAAAAATTAAAAATAAATATTTTTTTATTAAAATTATTAAAAAAATAATATTATATAACTTTTTTTTACATTATAAAATTCAATATAATCCCAAATAAAAATAAACGAAATCCAAATTTCATTATATAAACTTTAATAAACTTTTTTTTCAATATATTAAACAAATGTCTAAAAGTAGAATTAGAATGATTTAGAGGTTTACTATTATAGTATCCATATGATGAAATTTGGATTATATCTCTTTTTATTTGGAATTTTAATGAATTTTATAATATTAAAAAATGTTATGGTTTTGAATATTAAGCCAGCACACCAAATTGGTGTATGAGACCCCCTTGTTTGTGGGACAAGGGACCCCCTTCCGTCCAGCGATTTGACTAGTAAAGTCTACGAAGGTATACATACCCTACCCCCTTTGGATTTGAACATGTGACCTCTTAAGAGGAAATACATGTTTTTAACCATTAGGCCCACTCGAACTGTATAAAATATATAAAACTTTCATTACTTTTAAAAAATGTTAAAATATATTATTTTTATTTAAAATATAATATACTAATATTTGAATATAATTAAATGGAAATAAAAATTTAAAAAACTATATGAAATAAGCTTTTTTTTTTTTTTCTTAAGTCAAATTTTAAATATTAAAAATAAAAATCATACTTTATCATTAATAATTTAAAAAAAAATTGAGAAAAAACAACAATTAAAATATAATAACCAATACTTTATTACTAAGAAAAGTTTAAAAGTAAAAATACTATTTTAAAAAAGTGATGTTATTCACCGTACACAATATTTAAGTGAACCATAAAATATAACCTCTGAGAAGTATGTAGGGTGTAATTAAGTGAACCATAAAATATAACCTATGTAGGGTTTTCTTAAATTTGTAACTATGTTTTATTTAACAAACCATCCAAATGACTTTATATGGAGGAATGATGAATATGTACATATTTGAACAAATTTTAGTCATATCTCGATATAATATCCTTCAAGAGAAACCTCGAATTTTTGTTAGTATCCTCACTTCAAAGCACCGGAAAACATATTGACTTAAAACCAGTACCCTAGATAGATATATCGCACTGCACCTCACCTCCACCCATGATTAAAGTTTTTTTCCCTAATCAATGCTTCTTCTTGTGTATCCTCCAAATTCAACTCTTTTCATAATGAACAACTGCACTCATAATCACTAATCAATACCTCTTCTTCTATATTCTCCAAATTCATCTCTTCTCATGATGAACAATCACAATCACAATCACTAGATATCCTTGAAACTCTTCCTAGATACCCCTTCCTTGTGTGTGAATTTCCTTGTGATACCACCACCTTGAGTCCGATCCAAGAATCCTCCAACCACACAAGCATATGTTGGGGCACTAAGTTCATGTAACAAAAAGAAATGAAGTTGACTACAAGTTGCTCACATTCAACATCGCCTATATTGAACTTGATAAACAACCACTCATCTGTGTTGACTAGCACCATTCTTAGACCAATCCTATCTACCCACCACTAAAACCCTACTTTAAAAACTTGTTCGATGTCACCACACCCCCTTCCTTTATATATATATATATATATAACCTGAATGGGCCTAATGGTTAAGAACATGTGTTTCCTCTTTGGAGGTCATAGGTTCAAATCTAGAGAGAGTAGAGTATGTATACCTTTAATATAAAAAAAGATAAAATAAAAGAATATTGAGAAATGGAGATTAGAATTAATAAATTTAATTTTAATTTTAATTTTTCATATAAGATTAGGGTGGAATTTGTTTGCTAAGACGGTTGCTCTTTATGTTAGTTATTATTCAAAGAATATTTGATGGTGAATTATTGTTTTTTTACATTTTAATTTATTTTTAAATTTGTTTGCTAATACTGTTGTTCCTTGTGTTCGTTATTATTCTTATTGATAGTTAAAGATTTGAGTCAATATTTTTTGTTAGGGAGGCCAAGGTTATTGAAATTGAAATGATTCTCAAGCTACTTTGTTTTACTATGAAGATTAATGGTGGAAAGTCTTCATAAATGCATCATATATTGAGTAATTCCCAAAAGCAATCTATCTAGATTATATTTACATATCGTGAGCTCATTTCAATCAGATCTTTAAGTATTTGAGGTTTAAGATTTAGAGCTAATAACTACTAGATTAGGTATCAAACTACTTTGTCTAGCTTTTACTATGAAAATTAATGGTGGAAAATCTTCATAAATGCATCATATATTGAGTAATTCCCAAAAACAATCTATCTAAATATATCGTGAGTCTCATTTCATTCAAATTTTTAAGTATTTGAACTTTCAGATTTAGAACTAATAGATTAGGTATTAGAAGATCCAAAAAAAAATGAAAAGATCGCTTCTTGGTACAATAGGGGGTTTTCGGTGGAAGGGCATTTAACATTGATAAAGTGGATATTGGAGGTGACTCCAATTAGCAAATATTATGCACCGCTTAGATCCTGCCTAAAACATTCAGCAGGGAGTTCTCTACTCGAAACATTACAAGTTAGCAAACATTATGCACCCCTCAAAAATCATGCATGAAACATTCAGGTCAAAGAGGTTGTCACTTCAATGTTATGAATAGGATTTTTGAGGGGTGCATAACGTTTGCTACTCGATTATATTGAAAGTCCTTATTCTTTACTCTAAAGGGCATGATCAATTAGATTATGAAGCTTTGTTTTTAGTCCTCACGGGTTGGGAAAAAAGAAAAGCAAGGGATTCTATTGGTAAACTAGAAGTATATGGTCCAACCAAAATCCAAAGGGTGGGGTAGACCTCTAACTTTTTGCAAGATCACTCTCTGCTAGGAGCATGTGGTAGATGCTAACAAGTAGTGGGCTATAGAAAAAGGTAATCACATATAGGTATATTTCTCTTAATAGAGTGGAGGGGTGGATTAGAGAGTAGTGGAAGAAAATGGGGGACACTTGATTGTATGGAAGATGATGGTGGAGGGTTTTTTTTGAAGGAAATAATATGAGAGGATAGATATCTAGATATGAGAGAAAGGTAATATAGAATGTGAACCAATTTATTAGAAGCATTTTATAATAGAGATATATTTTTTCTATGGGACTCAAACCATGAAGAGTTGGGTTTAGATGAACACATGCTCTATTTGCATTAGTGACATAGATGAATATTTAGTGTAGAGGGCGATCATATCTAATGGAAACTAAGTCATGCAATTGGAATATAAGGTGTGTTGGCTAATCTTACTTTAACAAGGAACAATTTGCAACGAATGCACTATGCCCCCTTATGCTGAGAGATTGATGAATCAATATATCAACTTTTTGTGAATAGTAAAATTGAGTTGTAGAGAAACATCATCACTCTTCCCCGTGAATCAATCTATCAACTTTTTGTGAATAGTAAAATTGAGTTGTAGAGAAACATCATCACTCTTCCCCCTTCATGGGCTATTGGAAACAAATTTTCAAGATAAAGTATTTACCACAACGTGGAGTATTGAAGATTCAAAATGGTTATGGTGTCCTCCCAACCATGCCAAGAGGAAGAAAGGAAACATTGTTTCGATCAATCTAGAGCATGCTTCACTTTAATGAAGCTTCCAATGGTAATTTGGTTCATTTTTTGTCCTTTTGGGGTGGGTGGACCTCCCAAAGACTAGTTAAATTCAATTAAGGTGATAGTTAGGGAGGCCTGTGTGAAGGTTTGATTGGGGTGGGTGGACCTCCCAAAGACTAGTTAAATTCAATTAAGGTGATAGTTAGGGAGCGGTTTGATCGAATAGTCTCCTTAAATTCAATTAAGGTGATAGTTAGGGAGCGGTTTGATCGAATAGTCTCCTTAAGTTGTCCAGCTAAGCAATATAATACTACTAGCTAAGTTTTGTAGATGTTGGCTTTCTCCCTTTTTATTAAAATAACATGTTTTTTATGACTTTATTTTGGGTTCCCGCCATACTAATAAAATTCCTTGGGTTACATGGATTGCTTAAAGTGAAGATTCCTGATGTTAAAGTGGCAAAAGCAAGGCATACTATTCAATTAATGTAATGCAGTAATAGTAGAATAAAAATTAAAAAAATAAAAAAGTAAAATTTAATATTCCATGGATAGAATGAAAATTAAAAATAAAATAAAAAATTAATATTCTATTTGGATGGGATAAGATATAATTTTATTGTTGGTTTTGGAGTATGATTTAAAAGTGTTTTTGTTATTTGATTAAGATAAAAGAAACCAGAAGCATTTAGTAGGAGGGAAAGTTTGTCCTTTAACTGAACACTAATACCATGGAGGTTTTCCTTGATGGTGATGAGTGGTTTTCCTGAATAATGGTGATGAATGAAGTTTAAAAGTGTTTCTGGTGTTTGATTAAGAGTAAGGAAACCAGAAATATTTAGCAGGAGGGAAAGTCTCTCCTGTTCCAAACCACCAATAGCATGGAGATTTTCTTGACTAATGATGAATGGTTTTCTTGAATAATGGTGATGATTTTCCTGGAATAATATGGTGAGTCAGCATACTTTGGTCCATAGCAATTAGTTAGTGATGACATTCCCCACTGCTGTCTAACTGAATTAACTGATTTATGATAACTGTGTTAGAGAAGAAATATTCTTCATAAACTTATGTTATCCTAATGTCCATGAATTTGTAAGGCTCGAGCCTAACTTATGTTATCCTGTCAAAAATGTCCATGAATTTGTAAGGCTCGAGCCTAATTATTAATCGCATTATCAGACCCAGGAGGCCTATTTGTAAGAAGCATTGCTTGAAAACTAAATGCGACAAAGGGAAAAAAACCTAATCTTTCTGCACCATCCCAGCTGAAGAAGAGCAGGAAACCCTGCCTAGCTGAAGAAGAGCAAGAAACCCTGCCATAAATAAGTGTGAATGCAATATAAACACTCTCGCAATCCAAAGCTTTTGGATACAAAATTCAGGATTATCAGGAGCTTTTTTGCAACACAAATTTTAGAATTATCAGAAGCTTTGCCAATAAAGAAGACGTTCATACAAATTCCTGAATCAAAAGCTTTGTCAATCCAGAAGCTTTTGATACAAATTTTTAAATAAGGATACGGATTTCCTGTCACTATATATCAGTATCAATCAATTTTTCAAGAGTTTCTTCCACATTAATGTTACCATATATCTGTTTCTATCGTTGTGCCGAAATTTATTTTCCATTCAATCTAACCTCACAATTTACCAGAAAAATAATAAGTATGCAATGCCAAAACATTGTTGTTGGCAACGATTTATGACACACTTTAAAACATTAAATCCATACAGTTCTCCCAGAGCTGGGATCTACAAATGCCTGAAACAACCGTAAAAGCATAATAACCTAGGAGGAATTCAAAAGAAAGAAAAGCGTTGGCCATGGCGACATCACAGAGAGCCGATAAACCTCGTCGGTCATCAGCCTGTATAAATATGTACACCGATGACGACCGTGAACAGAGTAAGGAGCCCGAAGAATATAATGGAGTGCACCAGAATCGATCTGCCGCTCGTCCCGAAATTGCTGCACTCCAGGGTCCGATGATTACCAGGAAACTGAAACAACAGTCCCGGGGTTAACAATATGAACAAAACAACCGCGATCAGCACCGGCCCCCAGTCCGCCATTGTTGTTGGTTTGTGCTTTCTTCGAGTGGAAATTATACACGAAACACGCAGATATGTGCACAGATAGAGCTCTGCAAGCAGGGATGTGAGCAATTTGAGACTTGAGCGATTAATTTATGAGACTCGAGCAATGAATTTAGGGTTTAAAAAAAACAAGAAATAGGAATAGTAACGGGTACGTCCAGGTCGCGTGTTCGAAACTCTTGGAATATGTCTATAACAACTAGAATGCACTAGGGTTCGCTTTATTTCTGTTGGTCCGTTATCGAATCTCTTTTCCCGGGCCCGGAGGTTTGAATTGATCGTTATCCTAATTTTGACAAGTTAAAATTTTCCAAATTATTAATTTCCTACGTGGCATCACTTTTGGATCCAGTTGGCACGAATGCTTCACGGCCAAGCAAGATTATTATATTATTTTTACTTTTCCTTTTTTTTCCAACGAGAAATTAACTCGATTTATATTAGAGATATAAGCCATTACAATTCGTCCCGGAGACCCAGCCGGAATTGACCTCAAGACCTCCTCCCAACACTTGGAGAAAGGTATTTGTCATTACCAACCGCGCTGTCTCACGAGACATTATTATTTTTACTTTTCCTTAAAATGGGTGCTTTGCCCCATGTGGTCCATTTCAAACCTTTGGTTTAAAATTTTAAGTGGATCATATCATGACACTTTATCGTACACCTTATTTTAAAATAAAGTGGGGTATTTAAAGTAAAAGGACATGGTTAAACTCAAAGAATATTATAATTACATTTACAAGAACATTAATTTCCTTAAGAAGGTTTTCCATGTGAGTGGAAAGTTTTGGGAGAAAGTAAAGGATCTAACACCCTATTAAATCCTCTTATGTACCATGTTATATATAATACCAAGCGTTGGGAGCAAGCAAAGTTATGATACTAACTAGGGAATTATTTGGAGAATTACCGATGATAGTTAAATATTTATTTAACAATGGCTTTTTTGTGTCGGTGAAAAAAGATAATATTCAAAGTGTAATGTTGACATTTTAAATAATTTCATTTTGTTCAAACAATGGGGGACATACAATACAAGATTTCACAATATAGAACAAGTGTCTCTACGAACACAAAGTATGTGTAATACAATAAATTTGTTTTAGTAATCTATGTTTATACTCTTATATATATATATATATATATATATATATATATATATATATATATATATATATATATATATATATGATAGCTAGCTCAATGAGTTAGGTTGAGTGGTTAAGTATTTTGTTGTGAATATATTATATGTGTTTTTCTTAGTTTTTGTTGTGAATACAAGAGCAATTTTTGTTGTAAGTGGGGAGATGTCAGAGGGCACATCCAAACTATGAAGAAGCTCAAAAATCCATCAACAATAGAAATTAATAAAAACAAGCATTGAAAAACTTGTTGCATAAGGAACATAAATATACTCAAACAATCATGCTTCTATTATAACAATGTTTCTCTAATACCTTATACTCAAACAATCATGCTTCTATAATAACAACATTTCTCTAATACCTTATACTCAAACAATCATGCTTTTATTATAACAACAATTCTCTAATAAAAAAGAAAAAAGAAAAGAAATCTTTTTAAGGTCACGGCCAAGCCAGACACCAAATTGGTGTATGAGACCCCCAACGATACAAAGGTAGCTTGGCCAATTGTCACAACAATCAATAATGGGACTAGTCGGTTACATTTCAAATGGTCACATAGGCGGTCTAATATCTTCACCATCACTCTCTGTTTTATGTGTGCCAAATCTCCCAAAGTAGGTTGTAGGCCATGTGCTTCAAGGAAGATTCCATTTAAAACCTTCAACAATTAGGACAAGCCCTCTTGTATTACCCGTTAATGATGGCTTGTTTTACCTTCAAGATTCAATATCCTCTACTACTAGCACTAAAGAAACTACATAAAAACTCTCAAAATCAAACAAAAATCCCTATTTCACCCAGACAAACAAGAAAAGTCACTTCTATTATTTTTATTGGACTACAAAAGACCCTTCAATCTCAGTGCTCTTTCCCCAAAGGTTGATATTTTATGTTCAATGTGCACAATATTGGATTTGCATGATGTGATTCTCAACCTTTAAGCTTCAAGTTTCAACGTGCACGATGTGGGATTGCAATTTCCATGATATGAGTTGCAATGAAGATGGTTTTTTTCTAGTATGCCAAAAGATCCATTGTGGGCATAGTGTATGCATATATAGTAGTCTCATCTCGCATATCTCACAGTCTCATCTCGAGGTCTCACAGGCACAGTATGTGCTTATCTTGGGAGTCGGAATATTAGAATCTCATCTCAAATTCTGAGCATTGTGGGTGCAATCTGTGCTTATCTCAGAGTCTCATCTCAGAGAATCAGAGTCTCATCCAATGGGATTGTTGGCCCATTTTATTTTTTATTTTCTACAATCCATTTTGAAAATGCTTACAATTTTATATCTGAGTTCTTATAGTCATATATAAATCTCTCTCTCTCTCTCTCTCTCTCTCTCTCTCTCTCTCTC
>ML788292.1:363737-381898 GCA_009831015.1 Picea engelmannii | reverse complement strand
CACACACACACACACACACACACACACACACACACACACACACACACAAATACAAATACATGTAATTTTTTAACCCACCTGTTAATTTGACGATTTTAAAAATTAAGTAACCATCATAATTGACATGCATATTTTAAATTTGTCGGTATATGATGGTTAAATAAGCCAAAAACGGGTAAATACACATCAAATTTAACCCATGGGTGCTACAATTGGGGAGGGAGATCAATGATATAGCTCGACTAAGGAAATGGCAGTGCATAATATGTATGTGTAGAAGGAGGATTAGATTGTATGCTCTATTGGAGAGAATGGTTTTGTATGTGATTTGGTATGCCCACTTCCACAATGAGGCCATTGTAATGCAATGCATAATATTGGATTTTAAAATATGAATGGAGAAATCCCCCTATTTCCATATGTACTATGTAATGATATGGAATGTATGGTGTATAATATGTTTGTTTAAGCTCTCCAATAGTTCTCATGTGTCTATCTTTGCATTTTCTTTATACTTGTAAGTTAAGGGAATTGCATATAATGTTTTATGTATAATTATAATGAATTGTAATGAATGTTTGATTATCTTGCAAACTCCTTCTTTATCCTTAAGTCTCAACAGTGATTTGGGTAAGACCTTCTCCTTATGGGGATTGAATATACCAACACTCTAGACTACAAAGGTCCCCTTTGTTGGACAACTCTCAAGAACCCTAGTCTCCATTTTGTGTCAAAACATGGTTCTATTGTCAGGACCATGCTTCAAAAGAGGGTTTTTGTAGGATGAGAGAATAGTTCTTAAAGAGCATGTTTCAAGATTGGTTTAAAAACTAGGTCAAGAACTTTATCGTTCAAGATGCAAAAATGCATGGACAAAAATTAAAGAGGCGCAAGGAAAGAGTTATGTATGAATATTGGAATAAGGATGATTGTGAGGTGTTCTGGTGTGAGTTCCTGGTGAACCTGCATAAGTGGTTGAAGTGGTTAAAGGAGGCCCCTGAGTTTGAACAAAGATAGAAATGGGTAATCAAATGGACTGTTTTGAATCTAGTTGAACTCCATCTAGTGGATCATCAAATTACCCATGCAATTGATTTTTGGATAGAGAACTCAATAGAAGGGTATATTGTAGAACTTAGCGTGGAACTTAGTGAATATTTTTCAAAAGTCGAGAAAGAGTTTTGAAGGGGAGCGTGTGGAGTAGTATTGAAGGAAATCCCTCTCTGGATCAAGATGTTGTTGGTTGAGGAAGGGATGCTACCCTTTGACCTAGTTGATATGGTTGCATGAATATCCTATGTTGGGGATGATGGGGATGGTGTTGGTGAAGTAATAGAGTTAGGAATCTAAAGAATGAGGGGGGATGAGAATAACACAAGGGCCAAATGAGTTCTAAGGAGGTAAGAAATCATAGATTGGTGATGGATGGTTAAGGAAAGGAGTGAGTATTTGTGGAAGGAAATTAGTAGTGAAGGGAATATTGAGAGTAAGTTGGAAGGATGGAAAAAGTTTAATAGACAAGAAGAACTAACTAGCTCATGGTTACAAGAGAGGGGTTTTCTTGGGGAAGGGAGCCATAATGGAAGAGACAATGGTGAAAGGAGGTCAACATAGTCTAAAGCACCAATGCAAATATGGTTGCAAATTGATGCAGGGATTCAGACCAATCAGACTAACCTACCCTGAGAGGAAATTGTATTATGGCCCACATAGCCAGAGAACACTGAGGTTGAATAAGATATGCTCACAACCATGTCTCGGATGTTTGATTTTGGGAGACCCCCCGACCAAAAGCAGTATTACTCTATAGTCACAGAACCAACCCAACCATCTTCCAACCGCAACCATTATACATAAGGTTTTAGTTGTTACTCCTATTGTTTCCAATTCAATGCCTAGAAGTAATCAGAAAGGAATAGGTAGTGGCTAGACTACTAGCCATAGTGGGATACATTCTTGAGCCAACCAAGGAAGTTCTAGTTTGTCTTAGTCATCCAATAAGAATATTATAATAACACAACCAAGGCCTAGGGGATATTTTCTAATAGGGTATTTTTTTGGTGTAATGGTCAAGCTTAAGGAGGATCCCCCTTGAGGATACCTAAGTTTTCAGGTAGAGGTAATGAAGATGCAAAGATGCATTGGTTTCTTTGTGAAGCCATTTGGAAAGGTAAGGGGACCATTCTTTCCAACAATATTATCAATTTCCAAACCACCTATTGAGGGGTCTTAAATCCCTTTAACTCAAATGTAGGAACCAAACACGCCATCGAGGCCCAATTAAACTCTACAGTGTTTAATGGTGGAATGGTTCTCCAGATCTTATGATCTAGCCAATTAATCAATGGGCTTTACGTAGTGATCGATAGGATGTCTTCTTGTGAAAAATCCTCCTTTAGTTCGAACGTTCTCTTTTTGTATTTTCTCTTATAGGTGGGACCGATACAAGATAAATGTTGGTATAAACCAGCTGGGTAACAAAGGGGAAGGGCTTAACTATTGAAGAAGGCCTAGTTCGGGATAACCCTTCTTCTCAAGCATACAGACAATGATTCTTACACCTACAACAAGCCTATTACTAATACATTAACCTGATGGTGTTCCAATTATTGACTAAGATACGATTATCGGGAAAAAACATACATGCAATAAACGATGGCAAGAAAAATAGTTTCCTTAAGTCTAATCATCAATCACATATTAACACAACGAATTACTCTTCATCATTAGAAACAAGAACTATAAACATATTGAATTACATAACTTATCAACAGATTTAGAGGCTCTTACTCATTACAACATCCATTCATGAGATAAAATCAGAAACAATTCTTCTTCAGATCCAATCAACACACTTTTGATGAAAAACAGAAAAAACTTTGTCTTGGGTCCTAAACATGACTTCTCAATTAAGGGATCTCCGAAATAGTTCTTTACAATCCAAAAATGAGGGTCTTTGCAACAACCATTGACCATCAAAACATTCAAAGACCCCTATTTAACAAAGTTGCAGAGGTTCTCGTCCTTAGGGAACTAAGACCTAATTTTAGGTAAATGTTTGTAAAACAAATTATTAACTTGACTATGACACTGGACTTAATAAACAAGAGTGGTTCTTATCACACACAAAAGACCACTCTTGTATATAATCTAAGAAAATGATCGAATTAATCAATTAAAAACCACTACTGTCTCTGAGACAGAACTGATGCATGCGTTGGAGGAATTGACTCGGTAGAAAATAGGCCTTGGAGTGACAGAACAGAGCTCTGTGTTGAGTAATGGCATGTCTGCGAGCTGTTGGAGGCCACTGGAGACAAATGGTTGTATGAGCAGAGTCTACTGAAGTGTTCTGGAACCAATCTGCGTCGACCTGTGACTGAGACTTAACTCTCTATCTGTGTCTGAGCTTTTAGAAGCTAAGTGCACTCCGTCTTTACTGTAATTGACCCTTCTCCCTGCTTTCACTGTGATGACCTAGTCGTGAACAGGAAGACGTGGAGGCAAGCATCCAATAGGAAAACATTATGTGTGGAGGTGATAGGTGATATGGGGAGTAGTCGGAGGGAACATGTGGAAAAAGTTGAGCGGTAGCGGGAGTGTGAGTGGAGGTGATGTAGTGACCTGATGTCATATAAGCACGTGATTTTGGAAGTTGTCGAGGGTGGTTTGGGTCCACACTTCCTTTGGGCCCGCAATCCCCCACAAGATGCCATGTACCCTTCTAACAATACCATGGTTCCAATTGCGGGACCACTTTGGGAAATTAACGTTCAAGCAGTTTACGTCCCCTCAATGCAGTGTGGTTGTCGATCGTGTTGCAATCTGTGATCTGAGTGGTATTTCTTCCTTACCTTCTGCAAGGATCAATGGTGCTGGTTGATTTGAGATCAACGGTCCGTAATTACTTCAGGTATTCAGGAATTCGGGCTTCAAGCCTTTTTAATGCAAAGTTCTTACCATCCTCTGGAGTGTCATATTTCCAAAGTGAGAGATCTACCTCCACGTTGCCTCTAGCTCTTAACGATCTAGATTCACTTCGGGAGTTCGGGCTTCAGGAGTTTTCATCTCCTTGATCACACAATCCTCCGAAGTGGGGGATCTGTCGCCGCATGTCCTCGTTGATGGATGGTCAAGATTCACTTCGGGACTTCGGGTGTTCGGGATCTTCGGAAGTTTATGAATGTTGTGCTCAAAAATATCCCAAAGTGGTATGGGATGCGAAGTGACGTGGCGGCATGATGTCATATGATATCACAGCTACTAATGTGTCATGGAAAGAAGGGTGACAGGTGTCACGTGGAAATGGGCGAATGACACAACCAAATGACCTGGAATGAGTGCCACGTGTCATGACTGATGAGTGCCATGTGTCATGACTGATGAGTGCCACATGCTCTGACACTTCAGGCTTCGGGAGTTTTGGACTATGAGGCATGAAGTTCTCCCGAAGTAGTATGGGCCCGAAGTGACGTGGTAGTCTCTCGTTACTTCGGGACTTCGACAGTTCAGAACTTCGGGTAATTATTGCTCTAGTGCTTCACAAATCTCCCAGAGTGTTAAGTCTCTGAAGTGAAGGATCTACCTCCACGTGTCCTTGTTGATGGATGGTCCAGATTCACTTCAGGACTTTGAGAGTTTATGAATGTTGTTCTTGGAAATCTCTTGGAGTGGTACGTCTCTAAATCTAACATGGCAGGCTCTTAGGACTTTGACTCTTTGGCTCTTTGGGACTTCAACTCTTCGGGACTTCGTCTCTTTGGCTCTTCGGATCTTCGGGACTTTGGGTGTTCGTGTACTTCATGGGTCCGCTCTTGATGTTAAACCCCTTGTGATTTAGACACGTCGAATGCACAAAAACCACTGATCTGATTATCATGATGGATATCCACTGTTGAAAGTCAACCTATCTGTTCCCACAATCTGAGCCCAAAATTGACCGCTCTGGGTTGCTTCATTTGTCCATGGGCATTTCATGTGCATACAAAAAGGCTTGGTCGAACTGTTGTGAGCTCAATCAATGGAAAACATGATGACAACCATTCTGAACCAATACGACATGTAATTATCCTTCAAGAAACAATAGAAATAGAAATGTGCAAAGACCCCATCAAGCAAGAAACAAATAAGAACCAAGTCACTCAGTAATGGGAAACTGACTCAAGTGGTACCCAAAAAAGAAAAAAAATGATAGAGGATTTTTAGGGTATGTTGAGTGCTCAACAAATGATGACTTACCGGGTGAAAGTAGAATATATGTTCCTACCTCGGGCTCAACTGATGCAAAAGTTGGTTAAGAAATTAACTGGTTTTTTATCAGAGCCTCTTTTATCCTTGCATTTGAAATTCCCCAATTGATGCATCTAGGCCTGCCTATGGGGTTTTAAACCTTTATTCCACCTTCATTTCCTGTAACCCTGACTAATGCCCCTTTTGACAAGAGTCAAATAAAGCATCCATTGTCCCTAGGCCCTTTAGTTATCCTTATTCACTTGCTATGGTGTTGCTCCACTGCCAGCGAGCGTCCATAGCCCCGACGGAGTCACCTCGATGTCACAGAACTTGCTCCGCTTCCAGTGAGCGTCCATAGCCCCGACGAAGTTATCTGCATACCCTCTCCTACTGTGCACTCATTTGATATGGTTGATTTTTTTTTGGAAAAATGCCTTGAGCGAGTGGGAGAGGAGGACGTTTGTTATTTGGAAAAAGAGATGGTTAAGGTGAATTTTTGCTAGATTTATCTTTGAGGTACACATAGTCCTTTCCATCTTACCACCTTTCCCTTAAGGTTTTACCAGACCACCAGGCAGACACTTCGTCATTTTCCCAAGGTTATTCATCTGCAAGTTAGATAGAAATCCCTTTAAAACAACTGCAGGTCTCCCAACACTTCTTGTGTTGTATGTGAGCGATAAGTCAGGAACAGAGTTCATCATATCACATGAATTGAGGTCAACCACTATCTTGCTAAACACAATCTTCAAGAGCGCAGAAGTACTATAACAATAAACAAAAAAAAAATGCATTCCACAATCGACCTACCCTACAACAAAACATCATGAAAACACAGATACAATATATATATATATATATATATATATATATATATATATATATATATATATATAGTAATGAAAATATTGTTTTAGGGCTTGGCCATTCACCGAGAGGGCGTCAGGTTCCCCCCTCAGATTCTGCAACCGATACGTGCGTACCCCAATTTTCTCGGCCACCTGAAAAGGTCTGAGCCATAGATTTTGAAACTTAGAATGTTTTCCTTTCGGTTCATTTTCGTTGTCCCATTTTAGGGCTAAGTCTCCCACTTCAAAAAATTTCTCTTTAGCCTTATTCTTATCAAACCACCTTTTAACTATCTATTGATGAGCTATGAAATTAGATTTTTCTTTCTCCCTTTCTTCTTCCAGCATGAGGAGGGTATCAATTATTTGTTGTATAACTGATAAGGGTTGTCCTCTAGAATACTGAGCAAGCTAAAGAGATGGAAGATATAGCCCGTTCGAGAGGATGGATTCCTGTCGGTATACCAAAAAGTATGGGGAATTTCCTATGGCTTCCTTGGGTGTTACTCTATCGACCAATAAGGCGTTATGGAGTGAACTGTGCCAATTCCTCTGGTTGTCTGCAACTGTTTTCTTTAATATCCTCAATAGGTTCTTCTTGGTTGATTCTTCCACTCCGTTCCCCTGTGGATAATAGTTTGCAAAGTATTTTATTATGATTCCTTTGTCTAGAGAAAACTCTGTTAATAAGGTGGAATAAAAGTAAGTTGCATTATCAAAAACAAGGACAGAAGGCACATCGAACCTTGTCATCGACTAATGTTCTATGAATTGGATCACCATTGTTGGCCCTTGACCAAGTTTTGGATATCCTTGGTCATGTTTAACCTATTTTGGGACTTCGACAGGCTTGTCGAAGGCGGAGCGCAAGTCGAAGCAGAGATCGTGGGATCTTGACCCCTTTCTAGGGCATATTTGGGATTAGAGTTTATGTAACGGGTATGGGGATGTAAGCCCATGGGTTTACCCATGTTTAATCCCTTTTGTAATGTATAAATAGAAATCTAAGCGATGTAATTAAGGGGTGTGATGCTAGGTGCTAAGTATTGTGCTAAGTGCAAGTAATTGTAAGAGGCTCTGTGCTTAGTGGATGTTGAGGTTGTAAAGCTAAGTGTGGGTCATCTATAGTCCTTTGTGCATCGAATGTGTAAGGAGGCTTGGTGTTGTGATATGTTGGCAGCCATTTTTCATTTTTAGCTTTTCCTTATAAGCTGCCTACAAAAGGGTTTTGAACCCTAAATACTTGTCGTAATTCTTGAAAACAAAATGACACTATTATCTTCCACTATTCGCACGCCTGCCTTTCGTTTTCATTTTCACGACTGCAAGCATGAAAACCTTGAGTTGGAAGTCATGCCGATCATCCTTCGATTGCTATGAATACTCTTTTTCATGTGGTCATTTCACCTCTAATGGTCATACATGTGTCAAAACGCCAAACCTTTATTCACATTGTATTTTTGTTGACATGGTTTCAATTTATAAATTCATGATGCAATGATTTTTGGGGTCTTTGATTAAATCCTTGGGACAATGGTTTCATAGAACCCATAAATTTTATGATCAAATCTTTGGTGCTATATTCAAAATGTTGTTTTGTTTTAAATCATACAAATGATATTATTTGTTCAAACATTCAGATCGACTTGTCATGGTTTTCAACGGTTGTTTGTTTGGCATGTCGTTTACATTGTTTTTGACACACACCAAAAGTGGGTTAAATTACCAATGCGTCGTCGATTGTACATATCAATATGAGTGTTTTGCATGGTTCCATTTCATTCCACCACCCGCGCACATATAGGCATTAATGTTTGCCTTGTATCTCGGGCTACCTCTATTCGTTTTGGGGAAACCTGTGAGCATTTGGTCCTGTGTTTACCTTGTCTAGCCCCTCACCATTTAACCCGAATGTGCGCTCTCTCCTATGGCCCCTGTAGTGCACATAGAACCTAATGGCGTCCAAACACTGCTTTTATTTGAAAATGCTCGTGAGGACTTGGAGAGTAATGGTTGGTTAATGTTCATCTAAAAATTCGAGGGTTTTAACCTCATGGTCACTCAACAATTTTCCCTCACATTCGATGGATGCAGGGCCAAAGTTGGAGACATTCAACTTGAATTGAAGGAAGAATTCCTTAGTTCAGCCACGGGTTTGCCAGCTAAGGGGCAGAGGTGGTTTAAGAATTCAAAGGTGGATGAAGTGCCATGGACGCTCCTTTTTACCTCAAGAAAAATTATCAGTTGTGATAAAGGTATGCCAGTCACGACCCTTAAGTCTCAATGGCATGATTTATTGGTCGTTATTAAGCAATTTGTGACTTGTGAAGGTAGATTTGGTTTAGTGTTTCTTTACCATCTCCGTCTGCTTATGAATTTTATAGATTTCCCTTTGAATATGCCTCACTACCTCCTATGCAGTTTGTATAAGATGGCTAAATGATTTAAGAGGGAGAGGGCTGATTCCAGCCTCTTCCATCACTGTTTGATCAAAATCGTTATTGTTCATCATTTGAGGCTGAGTGGTGACTGTTGGCAAGCTTTCCTATCAAGGAATGGCTTTGCCACTCCTGAATGTGTTCAAGTGGACAAGACCGTGGTCACTGAAACCCTTGTTGGGCCTGCCATGCCACCTCCTACCCTCCTACCCGTTGTCAAACCCTCGACCTACTCCAACGCTGACCTACCCGACACCATGCCTAATTCATGTTCGAAAGACAATGATAAGACTGTGAAGAGGCCTGCAAGAAATAAAGTCAAGGGCAATACAGATGTCAACAACAAAGGTAAGAAGGTTGCACGATGGGTATCTAGGTGTGCTCGGAACAAGCCCAAACAAAACACAGACCAGAAGCCTATTGTTTTGAGTGAAGATTTGGACTCTGAGATTGAGCGATTTTTGACCGAGGAATACCCTTACTCTCATGGCCTCTGTTTTGTTGAACCCTATGACTACGTGTCCAAACTTCCACCGTTCCTTAAGAATGAACCTAACTTCTCCGGGATCAAGTTTGATAGTGGAACCCCTGGTAATTTAAGGGATACTCCACCTGTAGTGACTCGGCCCTATCAACAACAATGAACTCAATGAAACTCTTGGCTCGAACGATACTACACAGATATCTCTCTGTTGCAATCCAAAATTAAGTCCTTGGAGGACCGGGTGACTGTGTTGTCTAAGGAAAATGATAGACTGCAAGCCAATGATAAGAAGAAAAAGACCACGGGTTCTATCATGTTCAGAAATGTTGAAGCAGCCACGACCATTGTTAATTCCAAGTTAGCCTGACCAAATCGTATCTCTACAACCAAGGTATGATATTTCAACCATGTTTGTACAACGATCCTGTCTATTTTGAATTTGCAAAAATGATTTCGTTTTGAATTAGCACAAACGATTGTGTTTGCAAAAGATTTGTTTGCTAAATCGAATATAGTTTTGTTTTTGATTGAATCGATTTAATGTGATTTGGTTTGTTTTGAATTAGCATAGCCGATTGTGTTTTCTCTAAATTAGTATAAAAGATTTGTTGAATTGACTCAAAAACGATTTTGTTAGGGCATAAAAGATTTGGTTTGTTTTAGCGTGAATGATTTGGTTTGCTTTGAATTAGTAATTAAGGGTTTGATTGATATACCACATACATTTCTGTTATCATGTGGATTAATTTAAAACGATTTGGTTTGTGAATATGACCAACTACATAATCGTGAGATTTTGTAGCTAGTCATAAAATTTCGATTTTTGTTGATTTCACAATTAAAACAGTATCTAAAATTGTTTTCTCTTGCCCATCTATAGGTACACATGAATTTCAATGGAAATTGGACCTGTTGTGGTAGTTTAGAACATGCTTTTGTTACATAGTTTTGGTTTAGGTTGTTAGTTTTAGGCAGAAATAGGAATCTGGGAGATTGTTCCCATATTTTTTGCAAACAGTTTTTGATATTTTCCACAAGTATTGTTTTATCCTGTGGCCTTTATATACTCATTATTTTTTGTAAACAACCCATCACTGTTGGGGGAACAAAGACTATGGACTTATGATGATACAGACTCGAATAGAAGTGGATTTGTTGTACGGCTTTAGCTTCAATTTATCTTACTTTTGTTCAAGTTTCTGCGCATTTTAATTTGTAATCAAATTATTGACTACTTTAGATATCAAGATTTGTTACAGGTTGATGCGATATAATTTAATGTGTTGTCCATATTTGATGTCTCTTATTTTACGTACAACAATTATCCTGTTGCAATTTAATGAGCAGAAGGTTTATCTTCTTTGTTAAGTGAACAGTTATGTACCAATCTTTGCACTGGGATTTATCTAAATGTGATGATCTGTAAACTATAAGATTGTTGTTGTTTTATGTCTTGTTTGTTCTGTCATTCGTATTCAAAGAGCATTGATGCTTCCTGTTTACAAGAAGCTTGTGGAAAATCTGGTGCAGATTTCTCCCATCAAACCACTGAATCGAGTACTGTGAACGGGACAAATAGGAAGCGCCTCTACAGGTCAGTTTGTTAGTGTTATTCATTCAGTTAATTAATATATAAACTTCTTGTAATCTGAACACGTTTCATTGTTCATCTCTATAGTTCAGATTTACAGTTAGGATTTTTATTTTAATTTCTTAGTTTAGATAGCTTTCATTTTATTCCTTTGTCATAAAAATTATAAAAATAAAAAATAATAGCTTCGCTGTCATAAGACAATTTACAAATGATTTTTGCAAATTTAGATCAAAAATTGTATTCTGTAAATACTGCACATATATAATTGAGATTTAGTTATGTTGATAGCTGAACATTTAACAAGTAGAATTATTATTTTATGATATTAGTTAGTAAACTGTATATATATGTTTTAGATTTGTATATAGTTTGATGTAGCTGCTTTTTTTTCACTTAGATTAGTTTCTTTAGCTTAGTTTTTCTTTCGTTTTCCCAGGACTTAGATCGGTCAATGGAGCCTGTAAACCTGTCGGAGTGGATCATTCCAAACGGCTTGGGTTATTTAGACAACCCCGGACCGGATCCACTCCTCCAGTTGACGAGCGGTCAATTTCGCCCGTCAAAAAATGGTGCTAGAAGGAGGGCCTGAAAATTATTAATGGCACGAGCTGGTCGTAAGACTCCTCCACCACCCAACCGCTCACCTATAGTGACAAGAAGTCATTCAAACGACAACATGGTCCCTCAAACAACAACCACATCAAACGACGATCTACGGATCACAGTTGAACCAGTAACCCCAAATCCTACAGGTGGTGACGTACAAGAGATTGTCCGACAATCTCTCATAAGAAACCATAGTGCCTTCGTCCATTTAAGGAAACCAAATCGACCTTTAGACCAACCATTAGATTTTTCTGATATCAGAGAACAACTTGGAGGCACTAACCTCACTTTAAACCCTACAGATCCAATCCTCACTCCTGTTGCAGGAGGATCTGGAATACCACCCTCACCACCTCCAACACCCCCTTCTTCTTCTAGAGAAGACTCTTCTGACGAAGGAAATTCCTCTTCTCATCCTTCCACACCACCTACACCAATGGCCAACCAGAACAATCCTGCCAGACCTTGGCTCTACCAAGATGCAGTGGCCGTACCCGGGCCTCAGCATCCCTTACCCAAACATCCGGAGAAGTGGCTCCCCAAGTTTGACCCTGACTTTAAACAGATCGCTGAAGATCACATTAAAAAGTTTATGTTAGTCATTAGACTCCGTAATGTCGAGAAATAAGACGTAGTCTATAGGTTGTTCCCCTATACTTTCGAGGGAAATGCCTCTACCTGGTACTTTGCCCAACAACCCCATACCATCGTGTCGTGGGAGAAGTTCGAATCCTGATTTCTTGAGAAGTTTGGAGACGATAAGTCCCCTGAAGTTTTAGTCATGGATATTTCTAGTTTAAGAATGAACTCCAAAGATAAAATCAAAGACTTTAGCCAAAGATTCTTAACACTTAAGAACCGAATCCCTACGGACTCGATGCCTGCTAAGAATCTTATCATAGCATACTATACTAAAGCCTTGCATCAAAGTATATCCATTTGGGTAAAACGATTTAAGAAATCCACGTTGTTAGAGGCCTTCGAAGAGGCCAGCCAGATTGAAAAAGACATCCTTAGTTTAAAAGACACTACTAGCAATGAGACAGAGACTAGTTCGGCTTCCAAAAAGAAAATCAAAATCCTCCCTAGACCTGCTCAAAATAAAACACAACCTAAAAGCTCGGATTTAGAAAACTTAACAAAAGTCGTTCAAAAACTGTCAAATCAAGTTATAGATTTGAAAAGGATGGCCGAAGAAGCTTCTTCAAGCAAATGGCCTTACAAACCCCCGTTTAGGAAGCCTTTTCCCATCAATCGACCTAATCCAAATACCGAGGGCCTAAATCTAGAAAGTCTGCAATTCTCCCTTCAAACAATTCTAGAAGCCCAGGATAACTTGATTCCCCCTGAGATCCCTGAGGAAGTAGTTGAACAAGAGACAGTTGAAGAAGAAGAATCTTCTCCGAACATTTTTGGACACTTCTCGGATAGCATTTTTCAAGCTAATTTTGAGATAGTACATCTGTTATTGGATAAATCCGTAGGTGCGGACACTAACTGATCTCCCTAGATCCACCTGGATCTAGAACAAAGCAAGACAAAATATGACTCTTTCCTTAGATTTTAACTATTGAATTAACTAGGAGGTAAGAATAAGTAACATACCTTATAATCGCTTCCTATAGTCTTTGTTGCTCCCGCTTCGCTCTAGTGCTCTTGTGCAGTCAAGATCAAAACAACACAAACCAACCAAAGTGATAGCAATAGCATAAAGTCAATATAAACCTATGTATGTGATCAAGGAATCATACAATAAAACACAACAAGCTTTATAGGAAAGAATCATATTACTGTATCATATTAAATGTGAAAGAGAGATTACAACCATGGCCTTGATGTCGTAAGGTCCCTTCCAACTATCCTTCGTTCCCCACACACTTCCACTCCAATAATTCTGAGAGCATAGATCTGATGATATTCACAATCTATCTTGACAAAGAAAATCTCAAAGCCACTCCAACCAAGCTAATAATTTCAAGCCAACCAAAGCTAACAATCTCAAGAACCAACAAAGCTAATCTCAAGCTTCAGAACCACAAAAGCTAACTTTCTCCATGAGAACTCCTCTCCTTTTATAAGTTGAAGAGGATAAGGTGAGGAGGTTAGGATGATCCCACTAAATCATGAAAGAGAGTAATATCCAAACCATTCGGATGCCACCTCACCATAGAAGTGTCTCCTTCTAGAAGATTCGAGAAAACGCTCATTTTTCCCACGTGCAGGCATTCTCGCACCCTATCTATAGAGAAAACTGCAAACATCTCGCACCCTAGCTATAGTGCAACTCGCGAGAATGGGTCATTCTCGCACCCTGCCTATATAGCAACCTGCGAACTTCAATTTTTATAAGGTTTTTACATAGGAAAATGCAACTTCTTTTCTCAGGAAAAGTTCTTCTCCGTTCTCTCTTTAGGAACTCAGGCCACTGACCCCTCTGAAGGAAACATATAGGTTTACATCATTAACGATCATAGGGATGACGAAAATAATGTGTAACAACATCCCTACAATACTAGGAGTAAGACAACAAACAAACCTTCTTCTGAAAACACTACGACTTTGCCCCCAAAACAACCTAAACCAGCTGAGACTAAACAGAGTCATGTAAACCCCAAATTAGATTATGATTTAGTTGAAGATCTAAAAAAGTTAAGGGCTAACATTTTTGTTTATGAATTATTGAAATTTCCATTTCTGCTACAAAAAATGTTACAAAATATCGCAGAGAATAGCAAAAACGGTAATCGAAGTAGTAACAAAGTTTTTCAGAACAACACAAAAGTTCCTCATAAGGATTCTGCTAAGAACAATTCCGATCCTCACGAGAAGGGACGCCTTTCTGTAAATAATGTAACAAATGTAGATAAATTAGCTTTAGAAGCTGCGAGTAAAAAGCCACAAGCTTCCACCATTAGTACTCGCAGAAATGTACCTCCATTTTTGTTAACTTTCGAAATATTTAATAGAAACGTGCACAATTGTATGGTAGATTCAGGAGCGTCATCCAATGTAATGCCATGGTATGTATGTCAGAATATTAATGCTGAATTTGAACCATCCACCTTAAAAATCATCCAACTTGATCGAACTAGTGTTAAAGTTATAGGCGAATTAAGGAATGTGCTTATAATATTATCGTCTAACCCCAAAGTTCATCAAGTGATTGATATTATTGTTGTGGATATTCCAGAAGTGTATGGTTTGTTTTTAAGCAGGGACTGGTCAGAGCAGCTACATGGCTATTTTGCGACGGATTGGTCTCACTTATGGTTTCCCGAGAACGACAATCCCAACAAGATCAAGGTAAATCGTGAACGCTATTTAAAGCTCACAGTCACAGATTTAAATGATCCTAATGAACCATTTACACCTTCTGCCGATTCACCCGAAATACAAGGGATGGATACCTTTTTCGGCAATTTCATGGTCGAGACTTCAACTATCATTAATCTGGAACAACAGTCCGAGATTGTAGCATATGTGTAGCCAACAGTTTCTACACAATGGTCTCATGCACCCGATAAAAATCAAATATGGTCTCTTTACTTTGACGGGTCAAAGTCCAAAGAAGGAGCTGGTGCAGGCTACGTTATTATCGATCCAGCAGGTAACAAAACCCTGATTGCATGTAGGCTAGAATTTGAATGTACTAATAACACAGCAGAATATGAGGCTTTATTACAGGGTCTCAAAAAAGCATTAGACATGAATATTCAAAATTTGATTGTCTTTGGCGATTCAGAAATCGTGGTTAGACAGGTAAGAGATTCTATCCACTGTCTGTCTCTGTATCTTAAAAGCTACCAATTCGAGGTATGGAATTTAATGAATAAGTTTTCTGCTTTCAATATAAATCCTATTCTTAGATTGAATAATTCTGAAGCTGATCTATTAGCTAACGTAGCTTCCAAACTCTTTCCTGCAGAAGGCTTGTCCCGGAATGCATTCTCCGTCGAACTGTTGTTCAGACCATCTGTTCCTGACAACATTACGAATTGGAGAGTCTTCGACGACGATCAACAGATTATTCGCTTCCTGCATATGGAAGAAACTTTCCAAGGCACGGTGATTGATGAATGCATTCATGATGACAATCTGCGCGATTTCATGGTAATACCAGATCCGAGATCTCCTGAATCTTCATCGGACATGGTAAATTCGATCCCTAAATCTGTAGTTAGATTAGAAAAAATTTACGATCTTCAAGACAAATTCAAAAAATCGGTCAACTATAAAACCAATATTTCCTCGTTATCATATGAAAAAGTAAACTTGGGAACTAATGACAATCCACAATGCATTAATTTAGGGGTGGGGTGTTCTGAACAAGAGAAATCCGCCTTTATTAAATTGTTTAAAGAATTCAAAGATGTTTTTCCATGGACGTATGATGACCTTAAAACTTTTGACCCTAACACCATACAACACGTCATTCCTATGAAACCCCAAACCTTGTCGTTTCAACAAAAGTTAAGAAAAATGCACCCTAAGTTCGAACCGACTGTCAAAAAAGAATTAAATAAACTCCTGAATGCTAAGATAATTTTCCCAGTTAGGCACATGCAATGGGTCTCTAACCTTGTCCCTGTCTGGAAGAAAAGTGGAGAAATCCGACTATGCGTCGATTTCTGAAACCTTAATAGAGCGTCTGATAAAGACAACTACCCTGTCCCACCCATGGAACAGATCCTTCAACAGGTATCTGGTTCTAAAAGACTATCCTTATTGGATGGTTTTTCAGGGTACAACCAAGTCCTGATGTCTCCTCCAGACCAACTTAAAACTACCTTCCGCACTCCATGGGGCACCTACGCTTATAGGAAAATGCCCTTTGGACTGATTAATGCCGGTGCCACTTTCTAGAGAGCGATGGACATCGCTTTCCGAGGCTTAATCAATCAATCTGTCGTAGTTTACTTAGATGATGTTACTGTATTTTCCAAAAACAAAACCGATCATCTAGCTCATTTAAGAGCAGTTCTACAGCGATGTCGTAAATACGACATTTCCTTGAATCCTAAAAAATCTATCTTCGCAGTAGAACAAGGTAAACTCTTAGGATTTATTGTGTCAAGCAAAGGGATGATTATCGACCCTGAAAGGACCCAAGTCATTTCGAAACTTCCCCCTCCCTCCTCCAAAAAGTCTATGCAGTCTTTCTTAGTCCATATAAACTTTGTCAGGAGATTCGTCCCCAGTTTCTCCGAAATGGTGAGACCTTTACAGAATTTGATTAAGAAAGATGCACAATATCATGGGGGACCCTTAGAAAACCAAGCTTTTAATTCAATAAAAAAGGCCATAATAGACGCTCCTTCTCTCATGAGCCCCGACTTTTCGCAAGACTTCACGCTCTACACTTTTGCTTCTGACCGCTCCTATGCTGCTGTCCTAACTCAAAAGAACGCTGAAAACAATGAAGTCCCAATTACCTTTATGAGCTCTACTTTCAAAGGTGCGGAACTTAATTACCCAGCAGTAGATCAACAAGCCTACGTTGTTTTTAAAGCAGTCAAGCACTTCCGATCTTATCTTTTGAAATCTAGGACGAAAATTATTGTCCCTTACCCAGCCGTCAGAAATCTGTTAGTGCAGAAAGAACTAGGTGAAAAGAGGGCGAACTGGGTTACCTCCTTATAAGAGTATGACATAGAAATCACCCTAGCGCAAATAGTGAGAGGCCAAGGGATGTGCAAGTTAGTTGCTGACTCAGCAGCAGGAAAGCAAGAAGAAAACGATATATCAAACCCAAGACAACACGATCAAAATTCAATTTGTTGTACACAAAACTCTGTCAGTCCCTGGTATGATGATATAAAATTTTGTCTTGAACATGGGTCACCCCTCCGTCACCTGGATCCCACTAAAAGAAGAGTGTTAAGATTAAAATCTGCCTCCTTTCAATTGATTAATGGTATTCTGTTTCGTCAAAATTTTGATGGAGTACTAATGCGCTGTCTTGAGAAAGATGAAGCAGAAAAGGTCTTACTAGAATTGCACGCAGGAGATGCTGGTGGACATTTTGGTGGTGACACCACTGCCCATAAAGTTTTAAGAGATGGTTACTACTGGCCCACACTTTTTAGATATGCTCATGCCTTGTGTCGCAAGTGTATTATTTGTCAGAAAGCTTCTGGGCGGATACAGAAACCAACCTTTCCTTTGCAGCCTGTTTCAGTAGACTCCCCTTTTCAGCAGTGGGGTCTTGATATTATAGGTCCAATCAATCCGTCATCCTCATAGCAGCATAAGTTTATCATAACAACCACAGATTAATTCACCAGGTGGTCTGAAACTGCCGCATTAAGAACTGTGAATACCAGTCAGGTAATTGCCTTTTTAAATTCAAATATTATTACTCGTTTTGGTATCCCTGATTGTTTAGTATTCGATACCGCTTCTTATTTGTCGTCTCTTGAGATGAGCGAGTTCGATCTAGAAAAGGGAATTAAATTGAAGTATTCTTCCAGCTACTACCCCCAGGGCAATGGATTGGCAGAATCAACTAATAAGAATCTGATTAAAATCATCAAGAGAACGGTATCTGAAAATCACAAAAACTGGCATAATGCACTGTTAAACGCAATCTGGGCTGACAGAGTAACACCAAAAACTGTTGTAGGTAACTCTCCCTTCTTTCTCGTCTATGGCAGAGAAGCAATTCTGCCACCACATATTCTTCTTCCCTCACTACAACTATCACAGAAAATACAAGAAGAAGGTTGCCCTCCTTTGGAGAATCGAATTAATGCTTTAATGAAACTAGAAGAGATAAGATCTCAAGCAAAACGTAAGTTAGATCAACATCAATTGGTGGTCAAAAGTGTTAGGATATTTAGACACTTAGGAGTTAGTTAAGATCTACTTGGTCTAATATGTCGTTAGGTAAAAGTGTGTTTCTTTAGTATGCATTAGTATGCATTTGTAGTTAGGAAATCCGACGGTCACGATATGTTCCC
>ML788292.1:304849-358354 GCA_009831015.1 Picea engelmannii | reverse complement strand
GTAGCCGCGTTGGCTGGGGCCGTGGATGTTTCCCCGTAGGGGTTTTACCACGTGAAAACATCGGTGTGTTGATCTTTGATCTGGTTATGTGAGTGGTTACTGAAGGTGTTCGTCCTCTGGTGGACTACCTGTGTTGTCGAACAAAAAGTTGGTTTGATTCCAACTCTTCCTCTGATAGGAACTTCGAAGTAGGTGACCTTGTCTTGAAATGGGACAAACCGCATGAGGGAAAGGGAGAACATACGAAGTTTCAGAACTTATGGCTAGGACCGTTTGTAATTGCTGAGAAATTGGGTCCCAGCTCTTTCCGATTACAGACTCTAGAGGGACAGCCAAACACCTATCCAGTGAATGGCCAAGCTCTAAAAAGATATTTCGCTTGATGACAACCCTGTGTATACTGTGTAAATATTTTTCTTTTGTTTGCTTTTCTTTTGCTTTTTTGGTTTTGATTTTTCCCTTATGCTTATCAGTTTTTGCTTTTTGGAAATATACATACCTGCATTTTGAACTGTTCAGAAAAAGAAAATAGAAAATTCTTTCTCTGAAATGACTGCTGAAAAATTGTCTAAACATCAAGTATAATGTACTTCTGAAATTTACAACCATGATTGAGAAAAGACTGTTGTTTGAAAGAAGTTTATTGATTTCAATCTGTAAGTAAAGCCTGTCACGATCATCCATTATATTCTTATGCTGTCCCTATTCCTTAATGGAATAACTCAGAAGATGTCTCCCTGCTTTCGAAGATCGGTTTTGTAAATAAACCATATCTGAATCTTAATGAAGGACAGTTTTGAAAATTCTTTCAAGGTCTGAAAAAATATGTGTGAAATATCATAATTTTCAACGTCACCCCACTCAATTATATATCTTTAAAAATTAAATAAATCATAAAAGAGCTGTGGGAAGTGCTTGTAAACCCATCGTGATGCTGAACAGGTCTGTTGGCAGCAGGTAAATGCATGCATGACGCCAAGACAACTTCGTCGGGGTACTGAACAGGCTCGCTGGCAGCGAAACAATGTCGGGTATATGAAAATTCACAAATATGGAATCTCTTGACCTTAAAATGTCCTTTATTCTGATATGGAACTTCTTGGCAGGATACGTATGTCAGAGTGGGTTAAATGGAAACCTTGTCGAGGCTATGGATGCCTGCTGGCAGCAGTGGCTCTGTCAACAGTATTGGAGATTTATCTTTAATATCATGACTCGCTTGTCTTAAGACTGTTATCGGTTTTCATCTTTTAAGCGCAGCTGGAATATTTGATTAATGATGATGTTTAAATAATTTTCTGGTTTTTTTTTAGTTAGAATTATTCTCATTATCATAATCTGGATTTGTTCTTTTGGCAGAGATAACTGCTTCTACCAGTGTGTCGCCATTGTTGGAAGCCATTTTGCATTTTTAGCTTTTCCTTATAAGCTGCCTACAAAAGGGTTTTGAACCCTAAATACTTGTCGTAATTCTTGAAAACAAAACGACACTATTATCTTCCACTATTCGCACGCCTGCCATTCGTTTTCATTTTCACGACTGCACGCGTGAAAACCTTGAGTTGGAAGTTATGTCGATCATCCTTCGATTGTTATGAATACTCTTTTTCATGTGTTCATTTCACCTCTAATGGTCATACATGTGTCAAAACGCCAAACCTTTATTCACATTGTATTTTTGTTGACATGGTTTCAATTTATAAATTCATGATGCAATGATTTTTGGTGTCTTTGATTAAATCCTTGGGACAATGGTTTCATAGAACCCATAAATTTTATGATCAAATCTTTGGTGCTATATTCGAAATGTTGTTTTGTTTTAAATCATACAAATGATATTATTTGTTCAAACATTCGGATTGACTTGTCATGGTTTTCAACGGTTGTTTGTTTGGCATGTCGTTTACATTGTTTTTGACACACACCAAAAGTGGGTTAAATTACCAATGCGTCATCGATTGTACATATCAATATGAGTGTTTTTCATGGTTCCATTTCATTACACCACCCGTGCACGTATAGGCATTAAAGTCTTCCTTGTATCTCGGGCTACCTCTGTTCATTTTGGGGAAACCTGTGAGCATTTGGTCCTGTGTTTACCTTGTCCAGCCCCTCACTGTTTACCCCGACTGTGCGCTCTCTCCTATGGCCCCTGTAGTGCGCATAGAACCTAATGGAATCCAAACGCTGCTTTTATTTGACAATGCTCGTGAGGACTTGGAGAGTAATGGTTGGTTAATGTTCATCCAAAAATTCGAGGGTTTTAACCTCGCGATCGCTCAACAGTTTTCCCTCACATTCGATGGATGCAGGGCCAAAGTTGGAGACATTCAACTTGAATTGAAGGAAGAATTCCTCAGTTCAGCCACGGGTTTGCCAGCTAAGGGGCAGAGGTGGTTTAAGAATTCGAATGTGGATGAAGTGCCATGGTTGCTCCTTTTTACCTCAAGAAAAATTATCAGTTGTGATAAAGGTATGCCAGTCATGGCCCTTAAGTCTCGATGGCATGATTTATTGGCCGTTATTAAGAAATTTGTGACTTGTGAAGGTAGATTTGGTTTAGTGTTTCTTTACCATCTCTGGCTACTTATGAATTTTATAGATTTCCCTTTGAATATGCCTCACTACCTCCTACACAGTCTGTATAAGATAGCTAAATGATTTAAGAGGGAGAGGGATGATTCCAGCCTCTTCCATCACTGTTTGATCAAAATCGTTATTATTCATCATTTGAGGTTGAGTGGTGACTGTTGGCAAGATTTCCTATCAAGGAATGGCTTTTCCACTCCTGAATGTGTTCAAGTGGACAAGACCGTGGTCATTGAAACCCTTGTTGGGCCTGTCGTGCCA
Organism: Picea engelmannii; assembly: GCA_009831015.1. Taxonomy (NCBI): domain Eukaryota; kingdom Viridiplantae; phylum Streptophyta; class Pinopsida; order Pinales; family Pinaceae; genus Picea; species Picea engelmannii. Next base: position 355,504 of record ML788292.1, on the reverse strand, counting down.
CCTCCTACCCTCCTACCCGCTGTCAAACCCTCGACCTACTCCAACGCTGACCTACCCGACACCATGCCTAATTCATGTTCGAAAGACAATGCTAAGACTATGAAGAGATCTGCAAGAAAGAAAGACAAGGGCAATATATATGTCAACAACAAAGGTAAGAAGGTTGCACGATGGGTATCTAGGTTTGCTCAGAACAAGCCCAAACAAAACACAGACCAGAAGCCTATTGTTTTGAGTGAAGATTCGGACTCTGAGATTGAGCGATTTTTGACCGAGGAATACCCTTACTCTCATGGCCTCTGTTCTTTTGAACCCTATGACTACGTGTCCAACCTTCCATAGTGCCTTAAGAATGAACCTAACTTCTCCGAGATCAAGTTTGACAGTGGAACCCCTGGTAATTTAAAGGATGCTCCACCTGTAGTGACTCGGCCCGATCAACAACAGTGCACTCAATGCAACTCTTGGCTCGAACGATACTACACAGATATCCCTCTGTTGCAATCCAAAATTAAGTCCTTGGAGGACCGGGTGACTGTGTTGTCTAAGGAAAATGATAGATTGCAAGCCAACGATAAGAGGCAAAATACCATAGGTTCTATCGTGTTTAGAAATGTTGAAGCAGCCACGACCATTGTTAATTCCAAGTTAGCCGGACCAAATCGTATCTCTACAGCCAAGGTATGATATTTCAACCATGTTTGTACAACGATCCTGTCTATTTTGAATTTGCAAAAATGATTTCGTTTTGAATTAGCACAAACGATTGTGTTTGCAAAAGATTTGTTTGCTAAATCGAATATAGTTTTTTTTTTTATTGAATCGATTTAATGTGATTTGGTTTGTTTCGAATTAGCATAGCCGATTGTGTTTGCTCTAAATTAGTATAAAAGATTTGTTGAATTGACTCAAAAACGATTATGTTAGGGCATAAAAGATTTGGTTTGTTTTAGTGTGAATGATTTGCTTTGGTTTGAATTAGTAATTAAGGGTTTGATTGATAGACCACATACATTTCTGTTATCATGTGGATTAATTTAAAATGATTTGGTTTGTGAATATGACCAGTTACAAAATCGTGAGATTCTATAGCTAGTCATAAAATTTCGATTTTTGTTGATTTCACAATTAAAACAATATCTAAAATTGTTTTCTCTTGCCCATCTACAGGTACACATTAATTTCAATGGAAATTGGACCTGTTGTGGTAGTTTAGATCATGCTTTTGTTACATAGTTTTGGTTTAGGTTGTTAGTTTTAGGCAGAAATAGGAATCTGGGAGATTGTTCCCATATTATTTGCAAACAGTTTTTGATATTTTCCACAAGGATTGTTTTATCCTGTGGCCTTTATATACTCATTATTTTTTTTAAACAACCCATCACTATTGGGAGAACAAAGACTATGGACTTATGATGATACAGACTCGAATAGAAGTGGATTTGTTGTACGGCTTTAGCTTCAATTTATCTTACTTTTGTTCAAGTTTCTGTGCATTTTAATTTGTAATCAAATTATTGACTACTTTAGATATCAAGATTTGTTACAAGTTGATGCGATATAATTTAATGTGTTGTCCATATTTGATGTCTCTTATTTTACGTACAACAATTATCCTGTTGCAATTTAATGAGCAGAAGGTTTATCTTCTTTGTTAAGTGAACAATTATGTACCAATCTTCGCACTGGGATTTATCTAAATGTGATGATCTGTAAACTATAAGATTGTTGTTGTTTTATGTCTTGTTTGTTCTTTCATTCGTATTCAAAGAGAATTGTTGCTTCCTGTTTACAAGAAGCTTGTGGAAAATCTGGTGTGTATTTCTCCCATCAAACAACTGAATTGAGTACTGTGAACGGGACAAATAGGAAGCGCCTCTACAGGTCAGTTTGTTAGTGTTATTCAGTTAGTTAATTAATATATAAACTTCTTGTAATCTGAACACGTTTCATTGTTCATCTCTATAGTTCAGATTTACAGTTAGGATTTTTATTTTAATTGCTTAGTTTAGATAGCTTTCATTTTATTCCTTTCTCATAAAAATTATAAAAGTAAAAAATAATAGCTTCGCTGTCATAAGACAATTTACAAATGATTTTTGCAAATTTAGATCAAAATTTGTATTGTGTAAATACTGCACATATATAATTGAGATTTAGTTCTGTTGATAGCTGAACATTTAACAAGTAGAATTATTATTTTATGATATTAGTTAGTAAACTGTATATATATGTTTTAGACTTGTATATAGTTTGTTGTAGCTGCTTTTTTTTCACTTGGATTAGTTTCTTTAGCTTAGTTTTTCTTTCATTTTCCTAGGAATTAGATCGGCCAACGGATCCGCTAAACCCATCGGAGTGGATCATTCCAAACAGCTTGGGTTATTTAGACAACCCTGGACCGGATCCACTCCTCCAGTTGACAAGTGGTCAATTTCTCCCATCAACATGATCTAACTTCGGGAAGGAGGATCTGGTGAGGTGCGCGTAGATCTCTTTTCCTATGTAGAGTAGAGTTTTAATGTTTTGTGCCTGTAAGAAGCTTTACAGAAGATAATAAAGAATAGAAGAGTTGGTGGATGTAGCCCCACACTGGGGTGAACCACGTATATCATGTGTTATGGTTGATTTGTCCATTCTGGTTATTGTCTTGTGTATATAATTTAAGATTAAGTGCAGTAATGAATGTTTAGATGAATATAGTATGATAGCTTAGTGCTTAAGCGATGTGAATAAATGATAGGTCTGATATTTTTCCATGTGTTAAGTGCTTAGATGTGTTAGATCTGGTTGAATACTGCATTGTTCTGTAATTAGGGTTTGGATCTGCGATATGGATAAGGGTTAAATATTGATGAATGTTAACTTCTAAGTGCTTTGTTAGAGTGGTGTAATCACAGATCTGTGTTCTAGCTAGGTTGCAGACATTTGAGTCCTACAACTACCCTACCTCTACCTCGGGTGAGACTTCATCTACTTCACAGGTGTTGCCGAAAGGGCTGGTAGTTATGGTTTTGTTGGTGCGTTGTTGAAGCGTTGAACCCTGGGTCTGCCCTGTGCCAATAAATGGTTCTATTGCCAGGACCTGAAACTATGATTGCTGGGAACTAAAGAAAAGAAAGCTCTGTGTGTAGATCTGCTACTTTAGTGTGCAATAGTCTACTTGACTTATGAAGCTCTGTTCTAAGAAGAGAAGTATGATCTGAAGAAAAGAGGTAAGATCTTGAATCTTTGTGCTCTAAGAAAGGTAATATAAGTGAAAATTTTTGTTTCGAAAGAATGAATCTAGGTATGTTTCATAAATTTTGTCCTAGTCTGAAAACTAGGGTACAACTAGAAGAAAGAAGATTTGATATGAATAGATCTGATAGAAATAATGAAAGGTATGTTATTCCTATGCATAGAAAGAATGTTTGGACTAACAAATGGTTGCAGGATCCTAGAAATATTTTTTTGCAGGTTAGTTACTGTGATCCCAGTGCACAGTACAGGAAAGGTTGGGGATCATTTAAGAGAAAGAGGGGATTAACTCTTTTCTATAGTTTTAGAAGATCAGGACATCTTGCTAAGGAATTCCCTAGTAGAGGTCCTAGTTGTGTTTGTTGTAAAGCTATGGACCATGAAGTTTTGGATTTCCCTAGAATGATTGCAAAAGTTGAAAAGATGAATATGAGACAAGAAAACTATGAGACAAGCCAAGAAACTAAGGATATGATAGAACCCCGGAAAGAATCAAAGACTGTATTACTACAGATGAAAGAAACCTTGAATGATCATAGAGATATCAACTTATTAGAGGTCTTAAAAGAGAAGGAGTACATAGAAACAAGAATATGAGACTTCGACATAGAATGTGTTCTGGATGAGGAAACACAGGTGAATATCATGACAGAAAGAACTTGGGAAATTTTGGGAAAGCCTTCTATGGTTCCTTCATTAGGAGGAATAGGATTATTTAGAGGAAAGTTGATAACCCTATGTGGAAGACTTACCTAGACATCTATGAGTGATCATGGCACTTCGACAGAAGAATAATTTGAGATCGTTAAATTTGTTGAGAACAACGCCCCATTTGCTATCTTGCTTGGAAAAACCTGCATTGAGAAAGATTAGATACAAAGGAAACAAGAAGAGGAGGATCTAGAACAGAAAAAACAAGAACCAAGAGATTTCATGGCTAGGAGAATAGCGCACTTACTGGAAGAACAAGAGAACCAGTTGAAGCTACTAAGGACCAAAGATATGGACATTGAAGTTGAAAATACACAAGAAGATTGGAGATACCTGTCTGTACAAGAGAGTAGAGCACCTACCCCAGAAAGAGAAGAAGTATTACCCTTGAACCCTATGAAATACCCTCCACAATGCGAAGTTATCATGCCAAGAGGAGATAAGAAAAATGATGGAAAGAGGAAACCAGTGTTTCATAACACAGGAAAGAAGGCCAGAAAGCTCAGCAAGAAGAGAGAAAGTTAGAAAAATTGCACGGAGTTCCAGGGAAGACTTCGCAGAAGGAAGGTTTCGAGAACTTGAACTCCACCGGAATATCAGTAAAACACATATTGGCACTTCGCCATGGTGAAGAAATATGATCGTTGGAGGCATTATGACCATTAGAATGACACTCCAGAACGGCTAGAAACGCAGTCATTGCTCAAACGTTCTCCCTTGGACCGTTGGGACCACGCCATTACGGATGGAACTGCATTGATTGAAGCGTTCCTGCCTATTGGAAGAGTCTGTTATGATAATATATATTTATCCCATTGAGCATTGCATCGAGAACACTTTTTTCAATTGCGATCATCCGAGCCCATAGAGAAATAGTTGATATCGCGCAGTGATCATTACAGACCTCACCATACATTATGTTACATTGAGTATTATTCACCGACCTGAGATATCAGATCTCGAGTGTTCATGTTGGACGCAATTAGCACAGCAGAAAAATTCTTCGAAGAGATTCTAATAGACCTCATGGTCGAGAAGGTGATGTCCGCAGGCATCCAAGCCTCATCGACGAGAGGAGTGAAAGCCTCCCCGTCGAATGATCGTGGATATGGACCATCCCGAGCTATGATCGAGAAAATAAATAAGCATCGTGATGACTTGGAAAATGAGAAGATAATCCCATCCATCTTGCCCAACTACATCCCACCCCTGACCAGTGTGGTGAGTCGTGATAGTGTCTGGAGGGACTTCGACTACACAGTCATCACTGCGTACCTTTCGAACATAATACAAACAAACAGAACGTAGTTGGAGAGGATTCCAACCTTGAAGATCAGTGACTATAACCTAGGAGACCGCAAGAGCTATGACATGCTCGCACCTCACAAATATTTTACCAAGAACAAGGGGAAGAAGTGGAATATCATCCCCCAGCCGTGGACTATGGACATTGCGAGGTACACTGTCTTGAACGTGATGAAGATACCACATTTTGGAATGCATCAGGAGGTTAATGCATGTGTTAAACTCCTATTGTCTTGCTTCCATGGCGGGTATCTATGGCTGAACAGACGCATCACCATAAATTCGACGTTGATCCATAGGATCACCGGATTAAGCATGCATGGACCAGACCATAAATACTTTTATCCAGGAAAGGCTGTAGATCGTGCCCTGGCGTAGAATATCAAAGACACCTACGACGATGTAGAGAAGGGGACACGAGGCTACAAGGTAGCATCCATTCAGAATGGCGCAGTGTGCCTTGCTTGCCAGTTGATTTCTGGTAATCTAGTCTAAAATAACAGACCCAAGCAAGTCACAGGGTTTGTCGTTGATCTCGTAGCAAAATGCGTGGAAGGACTATAGATGAACTGGGCCAATTACCTAGTCAATCAATTAGAATTGGACTGTCATGAAGCTTAGGATCAAGGCTATGAGTTCCATTTTAGCTGGATGTTGATCCTCATCACATTCACTGCCTGGGAGATGTCATAAGGTGTGACCTTTCCTGACATTGAGACGTTCGAGCCACTAGCTGTGAAGTTCACCATGCTTTGGTATTCCAACAATATGGGGAAACAATGGCAGTCGAACACAGTATTCCATACCTACTACCTGCAGTTGAAGGGGGCTATTGAGTCTTCCCCTCGTATGATGTTGAACACCCTAGATAGGTTCAAGCCCCTTATGAAGTTCCACGCAGATAGGCATTTTATTTTTATCACTATGCGCGCAGACGAAAGTAAAGAAGAGCTTCAGTCCTACTACAAGCTCACAGAGGAGGACCTAGAAGAAATCACTAAGGAATGGCCTACAGAGTTCCTTATACCAGTCGACCAGGCAGAACTGTCTGACCCCAACCTCATTGGAAATCCGGTGGTTACTCGCGAAGAGTATGATGCACCCAACAGTAGCAGGAAGAAAAAGAAGGAATATGTACATGAAATACGCAACACATCAGAATAAAATGCATCAGATTCACCTAGCAGAGGAGATGGTGACAAAGTCTAAAAAGAAGAGCACAATGGGGAAGAATATAAATGGAAGCAAGGAAAAGTAACACCGCCGCAGAATCCCCCTGATGACCCAGAGACATCCAAGAAAAGAAAGGTTTCCCCCACGAAACCTACATCGTAAAAGAATTCCAAAGCTAGTAAGATGAAGTTGCAGACTGTGCTCACGGTTGATGACTTTGAATTCATTATTGCAACTGTATCAGACACCTCAGAAGATATTTTGCAGAAAAATGAAGCCAAACAAGAAACCATGTATGAAAGAATTGAAGAAGAACTGAGAGGAGTACAAAAAACCCTTCACTCCATCCGCACAGTATCCACTGCGCCCCCACCATAAGAAGAAATAGAGTTGGGAGATGAGCCTACCCAACTCCACAGAATAGCTGATGCGACCAAATCTCGCCTTCGTCGCATGCAGAAAGAAAAATAACAGGCCACAGTGGCCCTGAAGCAAGAACAAGAGGAAGTCATAGAACAACGACGAGTTGCACAACAAGAGAAGGACGACCTCCAAATCAAGTTCGAAGAGGATAAAGCGCAGATCCAAAAAGAGAAAGAATAGCTTCTCATGGAGCAGGTTGGAGTTAAAGAAGCAATCAACAGAGCACTTCGCTCTGTGACAGGCTTAGAGCAGATAGAAGAAGACCTAGCGGAGAGTCAATTAGCAAAGCTTGTTGCAACCATCCAACAACTTCAACAGAGAGTAGACAAATTGGATTTATAGGAAGTACCAAGCACTTCGCAGAAAGTGCGTGACTAGTGAGAAGAACCCCCCCGAAGCAAAATCCAGAGAATCAAGGCATTAGCCTTGGAATGTAAAAAAATTAGCAGTCAAAGTGCATAGAATTATGAGCACCTTATCGAGGACCCTGAACTAAAGAGCCTGGAGTCGCAGCTCCAGGAAGAAAAGTAGCAAGCAACAATAGTACAAGAACAGTTGAATCCCTTGTCAGCGGTTGAGCGAATGAAAATATCCCAATAATAGTGTATGACTCAGCAACAGGTCCATGCCATACAAAGAAAAGTTATGGAAGTGACTTAGAATCTCCATCCAGTCCAGGATGCAGCTTGCCTACTTTTTGAGGATATTGAAGGCCGAGGAGTAGAGCTGGAACAAGTATTCACTTCGGTAGAGCAGCGCTTAGAGGGACCCGTGAACGAGGCATTTATTCAAAAGTTCACCGAGCAGGAGGCCTTGGCGAAGCAGCAGGTCGAAGAAACTCGAGCCAAGCTTGAGGTGTTTGAGGTAGAGTTACCCAGAGAAAAGTGACTCGGGATGAGTCATAGGTGAGTGTTGGGGGCATGTTGGCCCTTGACCAAGTTTTGGAGATCCTTGGTCTTGTTTGACCTATTTTGGGACTTCGACAGGCTGGTTGAAGACGGAGTGCAAGTCGAAGTGGAGATCGCGAGATCTTGGCCCCTTTTTAGGGCATCTTTGGAATTAGGGTTTATGTAACAGGTATGGGGATGTCAGCTCATGGGTTTACCCATGTTAGGCCCTTTTGTAATGTATAAATAGAAATCTAGGAGATGTAAGTAAGGGGTGTGATGCTAGGTGCTAAGTATTGTGCTAAGTGCAAGTAATTGTAAGAGGCTCTATGCTTAGTGTATGTTGAGGCTGTAAAGCTAAGTGTGGGTCATATATAGTGATTTATGCACAGACTATGTAAGGAGGCTTGGTGTTGTGATCTAACGTGGGGAAGGAGAATCTGGAGAGGTGCGCACAAATATCCCATCCTCTGCGGAGTAAGGTTTTGATGCTCTGTGCCTGTAAAAAGCTTGATAAAAGATAATAAAGAAGAGAAGAGTTGGTGGATGTAGCCCCACACTAGGGTGAAGCACGTATATCCTGTGTTATGGTTTCTTTATGCATTATGGTTATTGTCTTATGTATATAATTTAAGCTTAAGTGCAGTAATGAATGTTTAGATGAATCTAGTATGATAGCTTAATGCTTAAGCGATGTGAATAAATGCTAGATCTAATCTTTTTCCATGTGCTAAGTGCTTAGATGCGTTAGATCTGGTTGAATACTATGTTGTTCTGTAATTAGGGTTTGGATCTGCAATGTGGATAAGGGTTAAATATTGATGAATGTTAACTTCTAAGTGCTTTGTTAGAGTGGTGTAATCACAAATTTGTGTCCCATCTAGGTTGCAAACATTCGAGTCTTGCAACCACCCCTGCCTCTACCTCGGGTGAGACTTCATCTACTTCACAGGTGTTGCCGAAAGGGTCGGTAGTTAGGGTTTTGTTGGTGCACTGTTGAAGCGTTGAACCCTGGGTCTACCCCTGTGCCAATAACCACCTTTTTGTTTACATGAGTCAGAAAGATGGCCTCTTCCCATTTTTTGAAATAGTATCTGGCAGTTAGTATGTATCTATGTTTTTTCGAAGAACTCATTGTAATTTCTCCTATGATACCTAACCCCCATTGCTCAAATGGCCTAGCAATGACCACAAGTTGGAGAGGTACAACTGCTCTCTTTTCCCTCCCCATGCTTATTTGACAAGTTTTATAGTTCCTAGCGTATATGTGAGCGTCCTTGAACAGAGTAGGCCAATAATAGCCAGCTTTTGGTATTTTATGAGGAGTGGTGTTTCCTGCAAAATGTCCACCCACAGGACCATCATGGAGCTCCTTCAGAAGTTTTTCTTCATCTTCACATTCAAGAAATCTTATAAGTACCCCATCATAATTAACACAAGAGCACCGAATTTATGAGGTGATATTGATCTGATTTTAACCTGAGGGCTCTCCTTTCCCTAGGATTTAGGTTTTCTAGGAAAGTTCCATGATGCAGGAGATAAGTCAGTTTTTCATACCAAGACTCTTTCCCTAGGGAGACCTATGAAGCTTCACCACACCACAATGCTAATTCATTCTCCCATCCGGTGTCTTCATTTACTTGGTCCTGGGATTCAGCTGCCAGTTTGCATAACCCTTGTCCCTTAACTAGTTTAGTGGGTTTTATATCTAGATCAAATTCTTGGACTACTTCCATCCAATTTCCTCTTCTTTCCCCCATCTCTTGTTGAGTGAATAGGGATCGAACCACAAGGTGAGGCACGATGAATTTGGTATGGTTATTTAGGATGTAAGATCTGAAGTGTTTCACTACCTTGTATACTACATAATCTTGTTTGTCTATAGCAGGGTAATTTAGTTTGGCCCCTTGGAGATTAGTGCTCATGAATGATACCGAGGCCTCATTGTTGTCATCATCCTTCTGGGTCAATACTACAACTAATGATTGGTCAGGGGCGAAAGTATAGAGGAAGAAATCCTTGATAAAATCGGGACTTCGCAACACTGGGGCTTGAGATATCGCAGTCTTAATATTGCTAAAATCCCTTTTCCGTTCATCGTCCCACTTAAATTCAACATCTCTGCAGATAATTTTTTGTAAGGTTTTGATAGTTTCAGCGAAATCGGGGTTGAATTTTCTTACAAAATTGATTTTCCCAAAGAAAGATTGTATAGACTTTTTGTTGTGAGGTAATGGAAGCTAAGCTATAGCCCTAATCCTTTCTGGGTCTATGTGAATCCTTGCTTGATATATAATATGTCCTAGTAGTTTACCTTCCTCGACACCAAATATAGTTTTCTTAGGGTTTAATGATATACCGTATCTCCTACACCTTTCTAAAATTTGGGTTATGTGTTAGATGTGATCTTCTTTGTTCTTTGAATACATAGTTACGTCGTCCAAATAGACTACAACACACTTGTTGATTAGTCCCCAAAACGTTACATCCATGGCCCTTTGGAAGGTTTCCCCTACATTGATTAACCCAAAGGGCATACGTTTATATGCAAAGGTTCCCCACTTGGTTCGGAAGGTAGTATTCAAACGGTCTTCCTCTGAAACTAGAACTTGGCTGCAACCTAAAAAATTGTCTAGCAGGGAGAAAATATCAGAGCCAGACACGGTATGCAAGAGTTGCTCCATTGGTGGGACTGGGTAATTATCCTTTTCGGAAATCTACGCATAGGCGTATCTCCCCAAAAATTTTCCTCACAGGAACCAAATTTTCTACCCATGTGGAGTGTCTAACCCGGAAGATAATATTGGCATCTAGAAGTTTCTTTAACTCCTGACACATGAGAGGCTCCAAGGATGGGTGGTACTTCCAAAGCTTATGTTGGAAGGGTTTTACTTCAGGATTTAACGGGATAGTGTGTTGAATGATACAAGTATCATAAGTTTTCAGATCTTGGTAGGACCATGCAAACACATCTTGATATTGTTTGAAAATTTTGAGATAGGCCTTCCTTTCCTCTTTAGATACTGTCTTGCCGATATTTATATTCTTGGGGTTTTCCGGGGTTCCTAGATTTATAGTTTCGTGCATGGGACAAGAGCTTCCCGTCTTTTCGTTCTTTGACCCTTTAAATCCTTCCCTTAGGTAAAAAAGGTTTTCTAAATTAGCTACCCCTTTCGGTACAATGTGATACCTTGGTTTGTCGATCGATTGATGTGTATGAGGATCGGTTTCTACTAATTTCTCCTGAAATACTTCATCGTCAATGGCCAAGTCTTTAAAATTATCTTGATTGGTCAAAATTTATATGATCTATTCATCTCCTTCAAAGGCCTTCCAATTAGAAATATTGTTGGGCACCGATGGTTTGTAGAGTAGCTCCACAACGAATCAAGAGGCTTCATAGTATTCTAGAGGGGATAACCTTGAGGCAACCGTGGTTAGAGAATCAATGAGAGTGTTCTTTGTTCTGGGGATCGCTGTAATGTTGAAGGATTTAAAACATTCTATTAGTCTGTGCACTTCTTGTTGGTAATTTCTCAGGTGGGGAGAGTTGTGATGTATAGTGTTCCTTACTTGTCTAACAATGATTTCAGAATCTTCGAAAACCTTTAATTCTTTAATGTTTAATTCCATGGATTTCTTTAGCCCTTTTACTAGAGCTTCATACTCGACGATGTTGTTTGGGCATTCAAATTCTAGTCTACAGGACATGAAATTTCATTCACCTTTTGGATCAAGGAGGATGCACCCTTCCCCTGACCCTTCTTGTGATTTAGATCCATCAAAGTATAAGGTCCAAACTTGTGAGCAAAACCTATCAGCCTCCTCTTTCTTGTTAGTTTCCTCCTTTCCTCCTATTCGTTTCGTGGTTTCTAATGCCTGTTCCTGACAAAAGAGGGTTTTATCTACCGTCGTTGGAAAATTTTCTTGAAAACTTATTTCGGAGTTTTGAGTAAGAGGGACATCAGATGAGAGGGGGGAGAAATTCCCAAAATCGGAATCACATGAATAATTTCTGAGCATGGGAAAGTCTATCGATGAGGGTTCATTAGGGGTTTCTAGATCGATGACAGTATGTTTTATATATCTTTCCCTATCGATTTTGATTTTATTTGTTTTTCCCTTTAATGCCATCCAAAGGTGAGCCCAGTCTATACTAAAGTATCCGTTTAACTTCTTAGACCAATCTTGACTCAGTAGCAATCCATAGGCTTTTGAGATATCTAGTACAATGATGTCAATTAATTGAACAAATTTAGAGTGTGTCGCTATTCTGATCATTACATCTTTGAGCTCTCCCAAAACCTTCACCTAGGTTCTGTCCAGTTGTATTACATGCTTATCGCTTTTGAGAGGGATTGCATTTAATTTTTTGTAAATAGACAATGGCATAACATTGGAGGATGCTCCTGAGTCAACCAAACAGTTATGGAGGTTTCTGTTGAAGACTTCAAATGTCAAAAGGAACGATGGGACAAAAGGTTTTCCCTTCTTATCTTCAGAGCATGCGTTCACAGTTGGTTTATTTATTAGATCTGTGGGAGTTAGATTTTCTCCTTGGTCAGTTCTTATTGTAGGATTTTCTATTGATTTTAACGCTTGTAATAGAAAGTCCTTTTGCTGAGGGATTCTACACATGTCCATGACAGATATATTTGCCTTCAACTTCTTCAAATATTATACTATGTTGTAGTCTATCTTGGGCGATTCTTGTGTATGGTTGTTTATAGGGTTTCTTCGGGGAACAAAAGGTGATTTCGGGTGATCGAGAGCTAGATTTTGTCCCGAAGTTTGGGTCGTGGTGATTTTTTTTGAGACAAGTTGACCCCTACTTTGTGTTTGCACAACCAAGACTTATGTGGGTGGTTCTTGAACCTCAAATAGGTTATCGAAAGGCATTGGTAGGTCAGGGTCCCATATCAACATGGTTGTTTCGTTTGTTGGAGCAACTTCTTCCTGATCGACAATATTCATAGCTGAGTCGCTTGACTGTTCGGTTAGGGAAGCTTCATCTAGAAACCGGTTGGACATCAGATTCATGGCATGCACCCATTGTGGGTAGTCTCTTTCAGAGTGTTTCTCTTGGTGATAGGTTTAGAAAGTGTCGGATGCTACATTTCCCAGATCGATGTTTAAGTTTCCTGGGGGGGGGTTCAATTGCTTTGAAAGGTGGATTTCTTTAAAAAAAAGGTTTATAGGGCCTATAGCCTTGGTTACCTACCCCTACACTTCTTTTCATGTCTATGATTTTGTTTGAAAATTTCTTAACCATGCGTTGTAGGTATTCTACGTCTCGACTTTCCTTTTCGGGACCTTGTTCTGTTTGTTTCCCTAGGAGTCTAATCAACAGAAGTCCTCTCCTGGGAGGAGGTTGAAATTCCTTCTTAACTAATGAGACCTAGCCTTATTTGCATCCCTTCATTTGGAACTCTATTGTTTTGGCTTCTTCAAAATTCTCAGCTAAGGTTGTTTTGGAAACCCTCTTCACAAACATAGAAATAGAAGCTGGGAGAGCATTAGCATATAATTCAATTTGCAACTCTTGAGTGGGTTTAGCTTCGGGTTGAAATTTGTTTAGGATAGTGGTGAAATTTTTATTAAAGTCTTTAACCTTCTCCTTTGAACTCATGGTGGCAACGAACAACTTGGCCATTAAAGATCCTGTAGTGGTTTCTTCTGCAAATTTATCTAGAAAATCCTTTTGAAACTTCATCCAACTAGTTATGGATCCTACAGGTAAGTTAAAATACCATGGAAGACAAATTCTCAAAAGTATAGGGGAAAATCCTGCATACTACGTCTTCATGTTGGACATTCATTAGTCTGATAGCTAGTATGAATTTTTTGATATGGTCTTCAGGCAATCCTGAGGTTTCAGGGTCAAATTTAGGGAGTAACTTTCCTGGATTTCAGGGGAGGTTATGTACTCGTCCAGGGATGGCCAAAGCATCTATGGCTAAACAAGGTTGATTATTCTGAGGTGGGTTTCCCCTTTCTTCATTATGATCATTGTTATCTTCCATGTCGTCCGATCCCGATCCCGAAACCGAGCATTCTAAGTTAAACCCTTCCTCGTTTGAAAAATTGTCGGGCTTAGAGCAGTTGTCGGTTGGTGTTTCGAGGATTAGATTAAGAGGATGTTCGATTTCAGTGAGGGTGAAATCTATCAGGTCTTCTACTATGTGCACAAAAACTTATTCAGGGGTATCGACCACTTGTCTTCTTACTTGTTTTCTATGAGGAAGTAACGGTGCTAAGGTCAACGCTCCGATCTGTCAGGCATAAGCTCTTGTGATTATTCTGAACTGGTTCAACTCCTCACGAGGGAGAGTGTAAGGTATTTCAAGGAATATATTTTATTCCTCTTGCTGGGGTGAGTTAATCGTTTCATGAGTACTCAATGTGTGTGGGTTGTCTTGGGAATGACTAGCCATGCATGTGGGTTGTTTTGAATCTACATTCTGTGTGAAATATTATGTCAAAAATATTGTCAGCCATTCATTCTTCAGGCCGTCCTTCTAGAGCCAATTCTATTGAGGGGTCTTAAATCCCTTTAACTCAACAGTAGGAACCAAACCCACCACCGAGGCCCAATTAGACTCTGCAACGTTTAATGGTGGAATGGTTCTCCATATCTTGTGATCTGGCCAATTAATCGATGGGCTTTATGTAGTGATCGACATGATGTCTTCTTGTGAAAACTCCTCCAGTTCAAACATTCTCTTTTTGTATTTTCTCTTATAGGTAGGACCGATATAAGATAAATGTTGGTATAAACCAACTGGGTAACAAAGGGGAAGGACTTAACTACTAAAGAAGGATGAGTTTGTGATAAACCTTATGCTCAAACATGCAGACAATGATTCTTACACCTACAACAAGCCTAGTACTAATACATTAACTTGACGGTGTTCCAATTATTGACTGAGATACGATTATCAGGAAAAAACATACATGCAATAAATGATGGCAAGAAAAATAGTTTCCTTAACTCTAATCATCAATCACATATTAACACAACGAATCACTCTTCATCATTAGAGACAAGAACTATAAACATATTGAATTAGATAACTTATCAACATATTCAGAGGCTCTTACTCATTACAACATCCATTCATGAGATAAAATAAAAAATAATTCTTCTTCAGATCCAATCACACACACTTTTGATGAAAAACAATTTTTTTTTTGTCTCAGGTCCTAAACATGACTTCTCAATTAAGGGAGCTCTGAAATATTTCTTTACAATCCAAAAATGAGGGTCTTTGCAACAATCATCGACCATCAAAACATTCAAAGACCCCCTATTTAACAGAGTTGCAGAGGTTCTCGTCCTTAGGGGACTGAGACCTAATTTTAGGTAACCGTTCGTAAAACAAATTATTAACTTGACTATGACATTGGAATGAATGAGAAAGAGTGGTTATTATCACACACAGAAGACCACTCTTGTATCTAATATAAGAAAATGGTGGAATTAATCAATTAAAAACCAATACTCTCTCTGAGACAGAACTAATGCATGCACTAGAGGAACTAAGTTAGAAAAAAATAGGCCTTGGAGTGACAGAATAGAGCTCTATGTTGAGTAATGGGATGCCTACAAGATGTTGGAGGCCACTGGAGACAAATGGCTGTATGAGCAGATTTTGCTGAAGTGTTCTGGAACCAATCTACATCGACCTATGACTGAGACTTAACTCTTTGTCTGGGTCTGATATTTCAGAAGATAAGCACACTCCGTCTTTACTATAACTGACCCTTCTCCCCACTTTCACTATGATGACTTGGTCGTGAACAAGAAGACGTGGAGGTGAGTGTCCAACAGGAAAACATGATGCATGGAGGTGATAGGTGATATGGGGAGTAGTCAGAGGGAACATGTGGAGAAAGTTGAATGGTAGCGAGAGTGTGAGTGGAGGTGACGGGGTGACCTGATGTCATATAAGCACATGATTATGGAATTTTTTGAGGGTGGTTTGGGTCCACACCACCTTTGGGCCCACAATCCCCCACAAGCCGCCATGTACCCTTCCAATAATACCATGGTTCCAATTGCGAGATCGCTTTGGAAAATTAACGTTTGAGCAATTTACGTCCCCACAATGAAGCGTGGTCATCGATCGTGTCACAATCTGTTATCCAGGTGATATTCCTTCCTTACCTACTGTAAGGATCAATAATGTTTGTTGATTTGAGATCAATGGTTTGCAATTACTTTGGGAATTCGAGCTTCAGGCCTTTTTAATTAAAAGTTCTTACCATCCTCTAGAGTGTCGTATTTCCGAAGTGAGAGATCTACCTCCACGTGGCCTCTGGCTCTAGACGGTCCAAATTCACTTCAGAAGTTCAGGCTTCAGGAGTTTTCATCTTCTTTCTTGCGCAATCCTCTGAAGTGTCCTATATCTGAAGTGCAGGATCTGTCGTTGCGTGTCCTCGTTGATGGATGGTCAAGATTCACTTCGGGACTTCGGGTGTTCGAGATCTTTGGGAGTTTATGAATGTTGTGCTCGGAAATCTCCCGGAGTGGTACGAGATGTGAAGTGATGTGGTGCCCTAATGTCATATGATGTCACGACTATTGATGTGTCATGGAAAGAAGGGTGACACGTGTCACATGGAAATGGGTGAATGACACAACCAAATGACTTGGAATGAGTGTCACGTGTCATGATTGATGAGTGTGCCACGTATCATGACTGATAAGTGCCACGTGTTATGATTGATGAGTGCCATGTGCTTCGACACTTCAAGATTTGGGAATTTTGGACTATGAGGCATGAATTTCTCGTGAAGTAGCATGGAACCAAAGTGATGTGGCAGTCTCTCATTACTTTGGGACTTCGACAGTTCGGAACTTCGTGTAATTCTTTCTCTAGTGCTTCGAAAATATCCTGGAGTGCTAAGTCTCCGAAGTGAAGGATCTTCCTCCACATGTCCTTGTTGATGGATGGTCCAGATTCACTTCAGGACTTCAGGAGTTTATGAATTTTGTGCTTGGAAATCTCCCAGACTGGTACGTCTCTGAATCTGACGTGGCAGGCTCTAGGGACTTTGGGACTTTGGCTCTTCGGCTCTTCGACTCTTTGAGGCTTTGGCTCTTCGACTCTTCGGATATTCGGGACTTCAGGTGTTCGTGTACTTCGTGGGTCTACTCTTGATTTTAAACCCTGCGTGATTTCGATATGCTGAATCCATCGATATGATTGGCCTCATGGATCTCCACCGTTGAAATTCAACCTGTCTGTTCCCACAATATGAGCCTGAAATTGACCACTCTGGATTGCTGCATTTGTCCATGGGTGTTTCCTGTGCATACAAAAAGGCTTGGTCGACCTGCTATGAGCTCAATCAATGGAAAACATGATGACAAGCATTATGAACCAAATACGATATGTAATTATCCTTCAAGAAACAATAGAAACAGAAATGCGCAAAGACGTAATCAAGCAAGAAATGAATAAGAACCAAGTCACTCAGTAATGGGAAACTGACTCAAGTGGTACCCAAAAAAGAAAAAAAATGACAGCGGCTTTTTAGGGTGTGTTGAGTGCTCAACACCACTATAAGAGGTAATACTTTACAATGGTATATGAAGTTTGTACACTACCCACTAGGAGGGTTGCCCCCCACACTAGATTATTTGAAGTTGCAGTTTGTAATCGAGTTCCAACAACCCAAGTCAAAATATAATAGTATCAAGGAGTTAAAATAAATCAAATAGTTGATAAGTGAAACAATATGGAATTATGCAAAAAACTTCTATTAGGACATTTAAACACTTAGGAGTTATTTAAGATCAACTTGGTCTAATGTGTCTTTAGGTTAAAGTGTGTTTCTTTAGTGTGCATTTGTAATTATGTAATCCAACAACTCATATTCTCCTTAATACTAATGTCTATCGATCCATGGCTTAACACCCAATTGGTCCATAATCTCCATTTAAAGAGCATCGAGGGTCATTTTTTGAAGATCGATTGTGAGAAACTCTTATGTACACATTTTTTATTTTGCATTAATAAATTGTCTCAAGTTGTTGCATTGGCTAGGGCTATGGACGATTTCCCTCTTAGAGGGTTTTAACCACATAAAAAACACTAATTTTATGATCTTTGATATGGTTGTGTGAGCAGTTGCTTAAGGTATTCATCCTGTGTTGGAATACCCTATTTTTTCAAACATGGTATTAGAGCTCATTTGAAGACCTGGTCCTATTGTAAATCAAGATATTAAACACGGGTTTCCACATGCAACAAAATATTTATGGGTTCTTCCATTTATGTGCATGTTTTGGCTGAGTAGACTATTCCATTGTGTTTGGAGTGCTTCTTTAAGTTGGAACATTTTCGTTTCACTCGAAAAGATTTCCTTTTGCCCAAGATAATTTTTTTTTTCTTCAGATCTAGAGGTATAAACTCTGAATACGCCCTTTTAAAAAAATATGAGTTAATATTTCGGTTGTACTGTTTTTATTCCCAATTTGCTACTCTTTCCATTCTATTTATGCTCTTTTTTGTGTGCTCTATGTGATCTCGACAAATTAAAAACATAGCAGAAAGTGTTTTGTTTTCTACATATGCCTTTGCTCTACGTTTTATGCAAGTTCAACAAATCAAAAATAGAGAGGAAACTTGCATTTTCCGGGTAAGATAACAAAGATCTAACCCCATTATTGTTAAGTTTCAAAAATTAGGTTTTTTAAATTTCACTTTTTTTTGTGTTCAAAGACAAAAGGTTGCTATATATTTTGCATCAACTCATTTGGTTGAAAATACTTTATTTAATAAGAGGTCTTGAGTTCAAGTCTCTCTTTTTTAAAGTTACCTTTTGAAAAAGATTATGCAACCTTCAGTTATCTCATGACTTTATTGTAAAGTGCATTTCACTTAAATTATAAAAGTGAATCACTATAAAGTAACTTTAATATTCTTCTTTTAAGTTACTTTTTGCATGCAACTTTAATTTATAAAATAACTTATGTGTAAAATTGGTTCTCACTTATTCTATAAAAGTGGATCACTTCATAAGTAACTTACTTGTAAAAGTGACCTTATAGGAAAAGTTAGAGAAGGGAGGGAAAATGTTGTTACTTAGTCACATCATTGTGCATCCATGACCACATGGGTCAATTTCTACCCGTCCCATAGCACTTTGATTATTGTTTATGCCTTTTTTTAAAGGGCATAACTTTCACATCTCAAGTTTGTGTTTAGTGTTTTTTTTTAAACTGCCTATTTTTTCGAGAGCTTTCCATCTAGATAGTCAATTTAAGCTTTTGATTTCATATTACCTAAATATTTTTAATATGGATACTCCAAGTGAACTTTTTCTTACCAGTACCAACTACTTCTCATGGAAATCCCATATGGAGGATGTAGTATGAAGTAAAGGATTGTACCTTATTACCTTGCGAAAAGAAAAAGACCTCATTGATGTCGAAAATAAAACCAAATGGGATCATAGTAAAAATGATGAAACATGTGGATTAATCAAAATTTGTATCTCTCCCGATTTATGGTAATTTATGACCTATATGAAGCTTGAGATAAACTAGAAGTCATATTTGGTAAACACAATTTGATTCAATCCCACCAACTTGAAAATTAATTAATGACTTTGAATCCCAATGGTTTCCCTTGCACTGAAGACTATTTATCTAAGTTCAAAACACTTAGACTTTTATTTTAAAAATGTAAAATATATATGAAAGATGACCAATGCATATTTTTTTATTTTGCTAAGATTGGTAGTGCATATTATGTCTTTGTATCTACCTTTTATGCCACTAGAGAAACTCTAGGGGATTCTTATCAAGCTCCCACTCTTTAGTATTTTTACGATTCTATGATTAGAGAGAAAGATAAGATTTTGTATCTTGGAGTGATCGAGAGTGTAGGTACATCTGATAAAACCTTAGTGGCCCAATAGAAACATAAAACCAAACATCCAAAGAAGCAACGCCCTTGTAACAAAAAAAATTCAAGGGGGTCCTAAACCCTCTCAGCTAGCTTCTACTCCCAATGGTGACAAATGACCAAAATAAAAAAAAAGTAAGAAGATTGACAAGCATTGCAATTTTTGTTGGAAGATGGACATATGGAGTCTAAATGTTTTAAAAACATGGAGGGGTTAGAAGCAACAATGAAGAAGCACACCATCAAACTTGATTCTTCTTCTTTTAACTCTTCTTCTCATGGGCATACACTTTTTTATTCTAGTTTCTCCTTCAAATCAACATCTACTTCTTCTTCTTATGAGTGGCTTTTTTATTATGGAAAATCTTATCACATGGCTAAGGATAAATCCATTTTTTTATGTTCTTAATGAATGGAACACCATCCAAATATTTGTTTGTGATGACAGATCTCCTAGTTTTGTAGGTTCTAGGACACTTCTATTAGATGATGGTCATTTTAATAATGTATTATGTGTTCCAAGTATTTCTTGAAACCTTCTATCAATATATCAAATCACTCATTCAGGTACTGAAGGTAAAAAAAAATCATTTTCACCGCATGAAGTTGTAATCAAGGATTTAAAAGATCCCAATCATAGATTTAAAAGATCCCAAGCATGTTCTAGAAACTAGAATTGTTGATGATTTTACCAGGTTGTACAAATTTGACAAATTTGGGCCATCACCCATTAGTTTTTATTGATCATATCGATTACTTAAGAAATATTTGACATGAGTGTTTTGGTCATCTAAACTATCGCTCATTGTAGCAACTGTGTAATCAAAATATAATGTCTGGCCTTCCTTTTGTTTCTTGCAGAGATGGTGTTTTGGTCTGTCGTGTTCTCAACAAACATCATCGAGACAATTTTGACAAACCTGACTCTTGGCATGCCTCGACCCCTTTGCATCTTGTTCATAATGATTTGTATGGTCCACTTTCTTCTCCTTCTTTCTCTGGGTACAAGTACTTCTTAAATTTCATTGAATACTTTTGCATGCACACTTGGGTTTATTTCCTAAAACTTAAGAGTGAAGTTTTTGACATGTTTTTGGTCTACAAGGCCCTTGTTAAAAAAAAAATATAGACACCAATTGAAAAAGAATAGATAACAGAGGCGAATATGTGAACAACAAATTTATAACTCACTACAATGCAAAGGGAATTCAAATGCAACATGATGTTCCATATACACCACAACAAAAAGGTGTTGTTGAGAGAAATAATCACACATTAAAGGAATTGGTTAATTGTATGATCCAATCTAAGGGATTAAGCCTCCATTATTGAGCATAAGCCATCAATTGTGTCAATTACATAGTAAATCACACTCCCACAGAGGATTTAAAAAATATAACTCTAGAAGAAGAATGGGCTAAAATTAAGCCAAATGTAATCCACTTCCATGTATTTGGTACTAAAGAATGGGCTCACATTCCTAATGAGAAAAGGAAAGAATTACAACCTACTAGTGAGCACTGAGGAGCGCATTTTTGCTGGGTATTCTAAATATGTAAAAGGATATATACTTCTTTAACCTCATTCCAATGAAATAATTATTATAAGAGATGTTTAGTTTGATGAAAATGTCTTAGCTTATGAGCCTAATTTGGCATTTGTGCCATCTTTAGCCTACGATCCATCTTTGGCATTTATGCCATCTTCTGGTCCTATTTTGGTTTCTTCTTCAGATGATGACAGTGGGAATGAAAATCCACCTCTTCCTGCTCACCTTCCTCTATATCAGTCCATTGAACATGAACCTACACCAACACTACTACTTCCTAGATGGGTCCATTCAACATGAGAAACAATTTATGATCTTACCATTGATCCTACCAAACAATCGTACATGTTCACAAATCTAGTGAGCCTCCTCTCTTTTAGCTCAAGTTTCAAAGAATCATGATCCAAACACATTTGTAGAAGTTTCTGGTAATCTAGATTAGGACACAACAATGAATGAAGAATATCATTCCTTAATGGAAAATGGTACTTGAGATATTTTACCTCTTCCAAAAGGAAGAAAAATTGTCATATGTAAATGGGTGTATAGAACTAAGTCTGAATAGGATGGAAATGTTGAAAGAGATAAGGATAAATTA
This sequence comes from Picea engelmannii, assembly GCA_009831015.1. Taxonomy (NCBI): domain Eukaryota; kingdom Viridiplantae; phylum Streptophyta; class Pinopsida; order Pinales; family Pinaceae; genus Picea; species Picea engelmannii. Next base: position 333,700 of record ML788292.1, on the reverse strand, counting down.
GTTGCCAAAGGAGTCTCTCAAGTTTAAGGAATTGACTACAATGGATCATTTTTCCTCATATCCAAAATGAATTTCATCTTCCTTGTTCTAGCCCTTGTTGCCTCACATAGATGGGAGGTCCATCAGATGGATGTTAAATATTATTTCTTGCATGGGGATCTACAATAATAATTCTACATTTAACAACATCTTATCTATGTTCAAAATGACTCCATCCTTGTCTATCGCCTTAAGAAATATCTCTATGGTATTAAGTAAGATCCTTGAGCTTGGTATGCTAAAATGGATAAATTTTTCTTGACATTGGCTTTTCTAGATGTTATTCTAGATCCAATGTCTATACCGAGAAAACAGAAGCCATCTCATAATACTTTTTCTTTATGTTGATGACCTTATCCTCACTAGTATTCATCCAGGGGATCAAAATATGCTCAAAAATCAAAGTGCTCAAAATTGCTTCAAAATAGACACATGTGTAGGCCTCATCCTCACAACCCCAATGAAACTTGTACGGGTTCAAATAGATAATGTATGAGTGAGATATCGCATTCTTTCCACTTTGCCAAACATGCAAAATTTTGTTGACTGTACAATCCATACAATCCGTAGGTGTTGATGTGGCATGTTCGTATTGCTGATGTGGAAGCTGATTGTACTATGTGGCAGGGTGATGTGGATTGATGACTGTGCAGAGGTGATGATGTGGCATGGCCATACTGCTGACATGGCATGTCTATACTAGACATGTGGCAACTGAGTTGGAGTTGTCAGATGACAACACATGTCAGTTGTTGAGCTAGCAGTTGATTATGTGGCAGATTAATGGACCAATAGAATGGTGCCATGTGGCCCAAACATGGGCTGCCACGTGGCACCCCCTCCAAGGTATAAAAGTGGGTTTGTGTTCACGGGGATTGGAAACCTGCAACCTCCGGGGAACACGTCGACGACTTGGCAGGGTCGGGCTGCCATCCTGCACACACAGTATTTCTTAACATTATATGATTTGGTAAATTTTTATGTTTGCTATATGGATTGGTTTGGTGGGGTCCAGGCCGGGGTTTAGCCCCAGCCCCTGGTTGCATTGATTCCACCATATGACTACCACTTGACCTTGTGCGTGGGGTTTTAAAAACTAACCTCCAAACATTCAACCGGCATGGATCCAGGACACTTGGCAATCTCTCATCCAATCGTGCAACGGGTGCCAGATTTAGTGCCTAGGCCCTCGACAACTGGGATGCATGTGACTAACACCTCCACCCTTGGGGGCGCTAATCATGCTAACGGTGTGACATAATGCTCGATTTTTTGACAAGGCCCATGTGCAGGGTTTTTGGCATGAAAAACGCCAGTGAGCCAGGTCCATTTAGGCCGGGTGAGTTTTGGCGAGCAGAGACAACAAAGAATTGGGAGAAACTTCGAGGGAGTGATTCCAACTCAGTTTTTGGACAAACTTGGTGTAGGAAGAGCCCAACTTAGGGTTTTTGAATGTTTTGGAGCCATTGAATCCATCCATTTATCATTTTGAGCATTGTAAAGCATTGATTTTGACACTTTGAGTATTAATGAAAAAGATCCATTGGAAGATGGACCAGGAGATGTAGCCCAAGAGAAGGGTGAGATCCTTTATCATTTTGCTATGTTAATGTGTGTATTATGATGGTTGTTTATGATTGTTTATGATGCTCATGATTAAGTAAAAAAAAATCATTAATATTTATGTGTTTGTAACTTGATCCTATTACCCAAGCACATACCATTTCACTTGCAATTTTAAAAAAGATTCAAGCCTTTACATTTTCATATCAAGTTGGTATCAGAGCATATGTTTTTTAAGGTTTGATTGTTTGCAAGTGTTTGTTTACTGATGCTTACAAGGTTGAATATCACAATAGGAGAAGTTCAACTTGTAGAGCCAAGTTCTCAACTGTCAAGAAGGAGAACTACACAATCAACTCAAGCTTCAAGGATATATTCACCAAGTATGGCTCATGATGAGAGTCATGAAAATCTTGTTTTAGAGGATGAAACTTTCAGAAAAGCTTTCTATGATATGATAGAGATGGTGAAATTTTTATTTGAAGAAATAAATGCAAGATTGCAAGGTGAAAGCTCAAACCCTCCAAAAGGTAATGAAGATAGTGGTGATAAAAAATCCTAAGGGAAATGGAGGGAGTGGTGATTCTCCACCTCCTTCACCTCCATATTCCACCTCTTCTAGCATTTCGAAACCACCTCCAAATTCTCCAAAATAACATGGTACAACTCCTCTACAAACTCCTTTTCTTAATCTTGATATTAAGTTTGAATTGCCTATGTACAATAGAGAGGTAAATGCTGAGAAATTGGATAACTGGATTTGTCAGATTGAAGTCTATTTTAGGATACAAAGGATCAAAGATGATGAAACTAAGATTCAACTTGCTTCTTTAATATTGGACAGTGCAACACTCATTTGGTGAGAATCCAAAACTCAAGAGGACATGAAGAAACATGGTAAAGTTTTATCCTCTTGGAATGATTTTATTGTTGCACTTAAAAGACAATTTTATCCATTAGCATACATGCATAAAGCTATTATGGATTGAAAAAACTTTAGACAATCTAAAGGGTAAAGTGTTCAAATCTACACTCAAGAATTTAGAAGAAGGGCTTTGATTTTGGGTATAGATTTGTATTCTCAAGAAACTTTACTCAAATATATTGGAGGATTGCATATCTACTTGAGGCACACAATACTTATGTTTAAACCTACAAGTCTAGATGAAGTTTGTGTACAGGAAAATCATTTGGAAGAAAGAGGGAGGAATGAACCTCAAGAGGGAAACAATAAACCTTTTGTTTATGGAGACAAAGGAAAGAAGAATTTTAAGGGAAATGGAAGAAATAATGCTTCAGTCAAGAAAGAGGGAGAGAAAGTCACATGTAAACACTGTTCAAAAGATGGCCATGATGAAGACCATTGTTTGAAACTCTTGAAAAGAGACCCAAAAAGTTCAGACATAAGGGGAAACCAAAGACTACTGCAATCGTACAACATGATTTAGGTTCTAATTCGGGTGATGAAACAAAGATTACAACCATGAGTTTTCAAAGTAAGGATTTTATTGCAAGTACTAGTTCTTTAAGAAGTAATAGCCTCAATGAAACTCAACATGAAAAATAAAGAATAGAGATTTTCCACATAAGGGTGATTTCAAAGCATACCAAGATATATACTCTTTTTGATATTGGATCTCAAGCAAACCTCATTTCCGACGACATTGTCAAGAAACTAAAATTGGAAACTAATCCACATCCTAAACCATACCCTCTAGGATGGATATGTGACAATGCAAAATTGCATGTGATAAGAAGGTGTAAACTTAGATTTTCCATCATTGCAAATTTTATAGATGAGGTAGAGCTTGATGTTATTCCTTTGGATATCTGTGCTATTGTGTTGGGAAGCCCATACTTATATGATAGGAGAGCCATCTTTCATATTCATGAGAAAAAGTATCATTTTTTTTTAAAATGGAGTTGATTACATTGTTATAGAACATACAAAGAAGTTGAATTTGTCACTTGTAAATGTTGGACAAATGAAGAGATTAGTCAATGCTAGTAAGAATTTTGTCCTCTTGATGATCAAACCCAAAGAAAATGTTGTAAAATAAGCTTTTCAAGGTTGTGATTCAAAGTTGAAATATGATTTATATGAGGTTGTTAACCAATATGATGAGATGTTTCAGGAACCAAAGGGATTGCCTCCAAAAAGGGCTATCCAACATGAGATACAATTGCAACAAGATTGTCCTCTTCCAAACATTGGTATGTACATGATGTCAGTCATGGAGAATGTTGAAATTAAAAAACAAATCCAAGAGTTTATTTACAAAGGGGTCATCATGCCAAGAACATCGCCATGTGGATCACCAATTATTTTAGTGCCAAAGAAAGATGGTACATTTCGCATGTGTGTAGATTTCAGGACCTTGAACAAGATTATGGTAAATAATCGATATCATCTTCCTAGAATTGATGATTTGCTTGATCAATTGAAATATGTTAAGTATTTTACTAAATTGGATTTGAGAAGTGGATATCATTATATTAGGATTGCTAAAGGAGACACTTTGAAGACAACGTTTAAAACAAAGCAAGGTTTGTTTGAGTGGATGGTAATGCCATTTGGACTTTGAAATTATCCTGCTACATTCATGAGAGTCATGAATGATGTTTAAGGCCTTTTCTTGATGATTGTGTGATTGTCTACTTAGATGAAATTTTGATATTTAGAAAATATTGTGAAGATCATGTTATGCATGTAAAGTAGGTTATGGATGTCTTAAAGAAAGAAAATTTGTTTTTGAATATGTTTTAATGTGAGTTTGGAAAGGCCTCACTTGTTTGCTTGGGGCATATTGTTGGAGGAGGAGAACTCAAAATTGATCCTTCCAAGGTCAAAGTTATTTTCAATTAGCCAAAGCCCAACAATGTGACATAGGTAAGAAGATTTTTTGGAGCAACCGAATATTGGAGAAAGTTTATTGCTAACTTCTCTTCAATTGCAGCTCCATTACATGCAGTGACAAGCATCAAGCAATTTTTCCAATGGGGAGGCAAGCAACAAAAATCATTTGATGCATTGAAAGAGAAGATTAGTTCAGCTCTAGTTCTTGCATATCCAAATTTGAGACAACCATTTGAGATCCAAATAGATGCAAGCAATTATGCAATGGAAGAAGTCTTTTTGCAACATGGTAAGCCCTTTTGTTTTCATTCTGAAACTTTTAATGGTGTCGTGATTAACTATCCTACTTATGATAAGGAGTTGTATGCATTGGTGCAAAGTGTGAAAAATAGAAACATTATATGTTGGGAAAATAAACTATCATTCACACATATCATCAACCATTGCAATACTTACAATCACAAACAAAGCTACAACAAGCATGACACTTCAGATGGATGGGTTTTCTACAATAGTTCCACTTGGTTATAAGATATAAAAAAGGAATTTGTAACAAAGGTGATGATATGCTTTCTAGGCCTATTGTTAGTGCTTTAGTTATTCTTAAGCATAATTCTATCATGCATGAGAGCTATGTTGAACAATATGCTTTAGATGTTGATTTTAAAGAGGTTAATGTAAATTTGTGTCATTCTAACCAAGATGAGGAATTGGATTACCATGTACATGATAAGATTTTGTATCATCTTGGCAAGCTATGTATTCCACAGGGTGAAAGAGTCAAGATCATAAGGGAAGCTCATTATTCTCTTAGTGCTCGCCACTTTGGTGTAGGAAAGACATTGGCTAATTTGCAAAGGTATTGCTATTGGCCTAAAATGAATGAAAGTGTTTCAAGATATGTAAGAGGATGCTCTTTATGTGCTACAAGCAAGCCTAGCAATAGAAATTTGGTTTTGTATACTCCACTTCTGGTTCCTTCTCATCCTTCGGAAAACATTTCCATGGACTTTGTAGGAGGTCTACCTATGTCTTAAAAAAATCATGATTATCTTTATGTTGTGGTTGATCGTTTCAACAAAACATGTATTTTTATGCCTTATAAGAAGCAGGTTATAGCTGAGCAAACGAAACATATGTTCTTTCCCCATGTTTGGGTACATTTTGGGTTGCCTAAATCCATTATTTATGATCAAGATTCTCGATTTATTGGGAACTTTTGGTCAAGTTTATGGGCACTCATGGACACCAAGATAAAAAAGAGCACAACTTTTCATCCACAAACCGATGGTAAAAAAAAGTGGTTAATAGAACATTAGTGCATCTTCTTCGTGGTTATTGCAACAAGCATCCTAAGCTTTGAGATGAGCACCTACACTACATTCAACATGCTTACAACCAATCTAAACACTCTTCAACTCAAACATATTCATTTGAGGCATGTTTTGGTTATTTGACCAAAAATCCTTTAGATTTTATCTTTGGGAAAGACATTTCTATTGATGGTCAATATGACATTGATAGGGAAAAGAAGTTCATTGAACAAATTCAGTTGGTGCATCAAATGGTACAAGAACAACTGGAAAAGAGCCAAACCAAGTACAAGACAAGAGATGAAAAGCATCGTGTTGATCACAGTTTCCAAGTTGGAGATGAAGTTTGGCTATACATTAGCAAAGAGAGGCTTAAAGGAGAAGGTAAAAAAATAAAACCAATTAGATATGGACCTTTCAAGATTCTTGAAAAGATTGGTAACAATGCCTTCCATTTGGATTTGCCTCCTTATATGCAAATGTATGCAATTGTCAATGTTGAGAATTTGAGATTGTATGAGACTCCTTTGATTGATGATCAATGAGAACATGTTCAAATTCCATCTATAGATTATTTCTCGCCAAAATATGTTTCAGAACTGCATGAAGACACAATCCTTGATAGGAGGATGAGAACTTCAAAATGAGGGAATGTGGAATACCTTCGAGTTGGTCTTAAAGGCACAAATATGAGCAAGGCCAAGTGGATTGAGGTTGGAAAGGTGAGGGAATTTTACCCTCATATTCAGATAGACTGAAAGTAGAATTTTGGAGGTCCAAAAGATTCCCAATGGGGAGAAGTGATCTAGGGGATCAAAATATGCTAAAAAATAAAAGTACTCGGAATTTCTTCAAAATGGACACATGTGTAGGTCTCATCCTCACGATCCCAACGCAACTTGAATGGGTTTAAAAAAGGTCGTATGAGTGAGATATCTTGTTTTTTCTGCTTTGCCAAACAAGCAAAATTTTGATGACTCTACAATCTGTACAGTCCGTATAGTGCTGACATGGCATGTATGTACTGCTGATGTGGCAACTGACCATACTGACATGTGGTAGGGTGACATGGATTGATGACTATGCATAGGTGCTGATGTGGCATGGTCATACTGCTGGCGTGGCATGCTCGTACTGGACACATGGCAAAGGATGATGTGGCAGCTGAGTTCGACTTGTTAGATGATGACACATGTTAGTTTCTGAGTTGGCAGTTGATTACGTGGAATACTAGTGGACCAATAGAATGGTGCCACATGGAACCCCCTCTAAGGTATAAACGTGGGTTTGTGTTCACAAGGGTTGGAAGCCGCGACCTCCGGGGGACATTTCGACGACTTGGCAGGGTCGGGCTCCCATCCCGCCCACACAGTATTTCTTAACATTATATGGTTTGGTAAATTTTTATGTTTTATATATGGATTTGTTTGGAGGGGTCCAGTTCGGGGCTTAGCCCCAACCCTCGGTTGCATTACTTCCACCATATGACTGCCACTCAACCTTTCGCGCGGGGTTTTAAAAAATCACCTCCAAACGGTCAACTGCCATGCACCCAAGACACTTGGAAATATCTCATCCATCCGTGCAACGAGTGCCAGAATTAGCACCTAGGACCTAGACACCTGGGATGCATGCGACCAACACCTCCACCCTTGGGGGCACTAATCGCACTAACGGTGCGACATAATGCCTGATTTTGCAGGAAGGTGCATGTGTTGAGTTTTTGGCACGAAAAATTCCCATGAGCCAGGTTCAGTCATTTTGGGTGTGTTTTGGCGAGCAGAGACAACAAAAAATTGGGGGAAACTTCCAGGGAGTGATTCCAACTCAGTTTTTGGCCAAACTAGGTGCAAGAAGAGCCCAACTAGGGTTTTTTTGATGTTCTAGAGACATTGAAGCCATCCATTTCTCATTCTAAGAATTATAAAGCACCGACTTTGACACTTTGAGAATTAATGAAAAATATCCATTGGAAGTTGGACTAGGACATGTAGCCCAAGAGAGGGGTGAAATCCTTTATCATTTTGCTATGTTAATGTGTGTATTATGATGGTTGTTTATGACTTTTTATGCTTCTCATGATTAAGTAAAAAAAACTCATTAATATTTATGTGTTTGTAACTTGATCCTATTACCTAAGAACATACAATTTCACTTGCAATTTTAAAAAGATTCAAGCCTTTACATTTTCAGATCAAGTATTGACTCTAAACTTTTAACCCACGTGAAATATATCCTTAAGAAGAAATTTGAAATGACATACTTGTTGATACTGAGAGGGGGGTGAATCAGTATCAAGTACAATTTAAAACCTTTTTCAACTTATACTTAAACCATTCAATTATATCCAATGAGAAATGAACAATAGTATAAGAGTTACAACAATACACCACAATACACCATGCACAATATATGAGAAATAATCAATAGTTATTGTTCAAGGGAAGTAATGACTTCCAAAGGTAGCTACAACTTCCAAATGTAAAGGGAGGGATAAACCTACAAGAGGAAGATACAATCCTCCAATATCAAGATAGATTTGAACTCTCTATCCTTTCCCCTTCCTTCCACTCAAGAATATATGAGAGATAATAAAACTTTACATTAAAGCATCGCCATCAACCAACCATCACATAGAACCTGATAATGTTTCCTGAGACTTCTTCAATTTATGCAATTCTTCAATTCTTGGAATAATATGATCCTGTATATAATATTACTCAATGTATTCTCTGAAAATTCTCCAATTTTCACTCCTTGAATCCTCCCCAAAAATAAGTTATAGAGAGAATGCTAGACCTTGTTCAATTCTGGTTTATTCAGGAGACCGAACTTGTACAGAATGCCCAACGCTCAATATTTAACATCAGATTCTGAAACTCGCACACAAGAAACTAAAGTCCGTACTATTTCCAATGAAATTTGTCCCACTTCATTGGGATTCTCTATGAAGAAATTATGACCATTTTACCCAGAACACCTGTTTATTGACTAGCTTCAGGACTGGTAAAAAATCCTATCTTCCACAGAGTGTATCTCCATAATTATAGTGAATAAAGAGATGAAAATTTTACCACAGGTACCTTGATATGTCTTCTCAATACCATAGCAATTTCACCATCTGAATCATTCTAGAAATAAAGTTATAATGAAAATGGCAAGATGACCTGAAAATAACATACCTTAGAACACATCACCAAAAGACTTCATCCTCCCTTGAAATCCGTCCTTCTTTACTTCTAATTTCATTTGAAATTAGACTTGTGTATAGAATTAATGTATAATGATATGTATTTATACCATTTATGTCACTTCATTTTAACATTAGGGCCGACCTGACACTTTCTTATTTTGTAATTATTTTCTTTAATTATCCTCAGGGCCTACATGTACTTCCTTCTTCAATTCACTTTTTCATATTCAAAAATTCATTTCCCCTCAACCATGAGGATCCACATGATGTGACACATACCAACGGAAACAACATGATGTATACTATCCGTCCATGGGTGTTGTATCTGCATGTGCATTGTCCTTCATGTCCAAATACCTTCATCAATCTTGCGGTCCAAAACCCATGACTAGGGTTGAGATCAATGACAACAACCAATCTTCCAACAATCTCCCCCTTTGTCATTGATGGAAACACTCATGCTCCCCTTATCATCACGATCCCAATTTCTCTCCCCCTTTGACATCTGTTGACACGAAGTTTAATTTTTTACCCTTTAAACCTGAAACTTCGCTTTTTCCCAGTCATGGAGCCGCCCTTAGCCCTAAAAAGGAGTCAAAAGTCTTTCGATTTTTTCGGGTTTTGGAATTCGGTTTTTCACAAGGTATGATTTTTAGTTAGCAACTTCGGAGTCCCAATGTCTAAATCCTGAAAAGGTTTTATATTTAAAGAAATTAAAAAGAAAAAATGAGTGTTATAAGTCCCGACGTGCGTTTCACAAAGTACCCTTTAGTCGTGATTAATTAAACTCTTAAACACAATCAACAATTCATTAATCTTTCACGATTTGGGTTTTCTTGTATCAAAGTGCTTTCAAAACGTCGACTCTCAAACGCCCAATCCCCGAATTTCCGAAAACAAGAAATTAATTACTAATCTCGATTAATTAAATCATTAATACAAGTGATTAGCACCTAAATTAATCCCATCGCGATTTCGCGATTCGGGGTTTGCTTATGACATACCTCTTGGGTACAGGATCCCCGAAAATCCGAAATGCGAAATCATGAATTTTTAACAAAGTCTAAAACTAAATTAAGTTAGTTTAAAACAAGATTAATAATGATTAAACCACTTTTCGCGTTTCGCATTTCGGGATTTGTTGAAAGCAGTCCTTTCGAAACTCCAATCTAAAATCGCCGATATGCGGCAGTATTAATAATGGACAAATGGAAATATTTTTGACATGAAGGCATATCTCCAAGCGTATCTTCCTCATTAAAACATTAATTCCTTATCGCCTGTATCAATACACTCATTATAACACAAGATAAAGGTTAAACATTCTGTAGTTCAAATTTCATTCTTGTTTTTTACAATCAAGAGTGAGTTGCATTTATCCACACTTATATATTTTTCCTCTGCAAGCAGGTTTTCAGTCTAGCACGAACATTATGGCACCTAGAAAGGCACCTAAGAAAAGTGAAGAAGCAACTAAAATCTCAAGCCCGAAAGGGGATGTCATATATGATACTACACCGCATGTCATCGATTCCATCAAATCCTGGAGGCAAATTTTCGAAACCTTGGACTACGAAATCAAGAATTTTCCCAATGATTCTGAAAACAAACTCCGGGACATAGCAGAGTCCGAACTTCATAAAGTAACTACGTGCCCACGACTCATGACATACACTGATATGATTAGTTGGGCTTTAGAGAGGACAAACGTATAGACAAGAATCATTTTGGACAACCAAGGGGTCATCGTCAGATCTTTCAGATCGGAGCATATACAAGTAATGTACAAACTGTCTCCCAATTCTAAGTACATTTATAATAAAGAGTTTGTAAGTGAATTTCAAAGGAAATAATGCACATAGGCAGATCAAACATACCCCAGCATAATCAAAGACTGGTGGAGACACCCAACAAAATCCAGGGCCGATACCCATAACATTTATGCCACAACCTCATTGAATGAGTACATGGTCTATGTGGCTATGATGCTATGTAGACTTTTCGGGAAGAAATGTCCTACCCATTTCCCTACAGAATGGGTGCCCCTTTTACATGAAGCAATCGAAGGCTATAGCTTCAATTGGAACAAGATTCTATCAGATAATCTAGCTAAGGAGGTTATAGAGTATCAAACCGCAAGATCTAGTGGCTGACCAGTATCCTTTTACATGTCAGCATACATTATGGACACTATGTTTTTCATGACTACTTTCCCTTCGATGAATTGGAGTTGGAACCCAACCTGCACTGAACCTATTCATGAATATCATTCTAAGTTGTGGGAAGAAAATGTTCAGTATTATTTTTATGAAATTTGTCATATCATGGTGATACCGGTGCATCAGATGATGTATGGCTGTGCACCCCTCCATATTTCAGAGTCGTCCATAGGAAACCTCAAGGCGGTTGCCGATTGGTTTATTGAGGATAATTTCTCCTATATCAGGGTTTTCAGATGTTTGATCCTTCCCCATGCACTTCCAAAATTCCTCCCTGACAGACTGGTGTGCAGGGAGGTATCTTATCAGATAATAACAGGTGGTATTGGGATAGAACTAAAGACAACTCAAAAGAATTTTTGGCCAGTCTTTCCCGTACAGATTGGGAGGTTTTCTCTACTCAACTTGGGTCATTCCAAGGTTGAAGTTGAAACACTAGAGGAGGTCAAGTTGGTGGATCTTGAACACAAGAAACACGACCCTTATCAAAAAGTGGGAAGCCACATGGCTCATTGTGGCATGGAATCATATGAACATGAGGAATCCTCTCGCGATGAAATTTTCAAAGGGGTCAAAACCTATGAGGAGGTGTTAGACAAGGTACAAACATTACCATCCAACTTGTAAACCAGTTTTCTAACCTTCCAGAGACACAGACAAAGTGGTTTTCCCAAGGTTTTGCAGGGAGAAGCAACAAACCCTACTCCAGAACAAGAAAACACTCCCCCAGGTTTTGGACAGAAAGTGCAGGATAAAGCATACACCGAGGAAAATCCACAGGGGGCCGAAGGATCTTCAAAAAACAAAGAAGTCCCACAGACAAAGAATCCAGGAGAAGAAACAGAAAGAAACATAAATAAGGTATGGGACACCTCCCGAGTCCAGTCAATCTACTCCCCTTCATATTCTACTGTTCATGTTGATACCCCCAAGACAATAGGGGAAACAAAATCCACAGAGTTGGGTAATCCCATCGCTTCCTTGAACCCTTTATAGTCTACTTTTGGGCTCCCTCAGACAGGAGTCATATATGCTAGTGACCATGCTCCTGTCTCTAGAGAAGAAATACCTCCCTCTGATTAATTTTTCACTAAAAAGAGGAAGGTTGTATTAAATAAGGAGATGTATATAAGAGAAGGTGGTATGGTAAGAAAACACAGGGTGCTGGTAGATGGGAAAAAATTGGAAGAGGAAGATTTTGCTACAAAGGTAGCAGGCTCCATGGGAGCTCTGGTGACAACAAATCTATTCACTGTTGACAATATGAGAACAAGGTTGAAACAGAGTAACCACAGGATAGTCTAGTTGCAAAACCAACTAAAATATACCGAGAAAAATATCAGAGAAGAAATAAATAAAGGTCTGGATCAAACTAGGGTTGTTGACAAACATGAAAGTCAATCGCTTAAGTCAAGTTTAGACGAGATGAATAAGAAGATGCAGACTAGCCAAATACAGGTTATTCGGCAAGAATAATTGGTAAGACAACTACAGGCTAAATTGATTTCAATGAAAGGCCAGGTTATAGATTTGAAAGTTTTTTAGGGCCTATCACTGGAATTACATACGAAGATAGAAGCCGAGCAACAAAGATTAATCTCCAAAGTAGAGATTATTCAGAATTATTTTCAAGAAGTAAGCAATTCTTTTGATAATATTATTTTTAAAGAAAAAGAAGCTAAAGAAGCAAGGGCCACTTTCCAAAAGGCAGTTGTATGTTCAGAAAATGAAGAGGTATCGAAAGTTCCAAAGCTATCTGTCGTAGAGCATATTAGAGGCAATATCATGCTCAAGGTATGGGAAACCAACATAGCAGAAAACAAGAAAATAACCAAAGAGATCAAAGACGATTATGAATAAATATTTGATTTGTTGGACAAGGGATCATTAGGTATTGGAAGAGACAATTGCATTGGGAAATTAGGACAGATAAACATTATAAAACACCAGTTGAATTTCAAAGAGTTTTTGAATGAAATTCAGATGGGAATTTCACAATTAAAGGAAATTGATGTTACACTAATAGACATGTGGCTGGTGAAGAAAAAAATAAAATTGCAATCAATTAGGTTTGCTGGTAAGGGTATTGAAGACCGACTTCCAAAAATTCAGAGAAAATTTTATCTATTTGAAGCGAAGGATTTTCCATAGCCTCCCAGAAATTTTGTACACTTTCTTGAAAAATGTATTGAATGTATTGGGTCAAAAGAGGGAGATAATTCAATAAAACAATGAAGTATCATTTTGAAAGCTTATATTATTGAGACAATATAAAAGTAAAAGATAATCGTGCAAACAGTTGAGGTTTTCATTTTTGTAACTGTTTTCCCCTAGGAGTTAGAAAATCACCAACCATCAATGTATGGGTGATCTTGTATATGTATAATTTCATGAGACTGAAAGAGGGCTTTTTTCTGGGCACATTGTAAAGAAGAATTTGGAGATATCTCTGAATTAATACAAATACAGATTGAAGACTTCATATCTGGTCAAGTTTGAGTTATGTGCTTTTCTGTTATTTCATATTTTTCATATATCTCTTTGATGAATTCTTAACTACAATTTAGTACAACCTCTACTGTGGTGATTAATTATTCTTGCAATTTAATCATTTACAGTTTTTACCCTGTATCGGCTATCAACAGGTACAAGACTTGTAAACGTTTTAGATTCCAATATCATATGCTTCATTAAGAGTTTTTCCTAACTATTTTCTTCTTCTATCACAAAGTGAGATTCCTCTTTAATTGATGCCTCACCTTGTTCAACAGCTTTATGTTTTCTTTTCATTTCATGCATATTCCCTTTTCAAATTTTAACTCAGATACCAGAAATGAGCTTTAGTTTTGTCATACTATTAATTCAAGGTTTCAGAGTTCTTCTTACATGTTTTGAAACATAAATAGCAAACCTTAAAAGAAAATGCAAGAATTTATCTTTTCAGTCTTTATCCCTCATGACCGTACCAGTTACAAGACAACCCAATATCGAGCCTGGACTATCAGATCAAACGAGCATTGCCTTAAATTTATTTAACACCATCTTACAGACAACAAATAACCAGGTTGAGTTAGAACGTTCATGGGCATTAATTGAAAGGGATATTAGTACCCAGGAAAACTGGGAAGCTAGATAGAGATAGTTAAGAAAACAACCATAGCCCTTTTTTGTATAACTGACTTTTCTATCCTTATCTTTCTCTATATTTTCAGATGCCTTGATGGTATACTTTAGAGCCTTAAAGTATAAACTTAGGAACAACATCTTTTTGGTGCCATTGTCGGGGAACGAAGAAGCAAAGCTTTTTCCCTGGGAAGAATGACATTGACACTTTCTCTCTTTGATAGTGAAAAAGATTGAAAACCTTATAAGGCTGCCTTTATCTTTCACTTGGCGACTCCATGATAAATAAACTGGCTTTTAATCGAAAGAATAATAGGAAAAACCCAGACGACAAACATACTTCGCTTGTTCCCGATCCAGAATTTTTTTTAAAATCAAGAAGATATCTTAAACAAACTGTATCATTGACAAATAATTTTTATCAATCGAAAGTTACACAGTCGAATACTAAAGGTCAACCTGAAGGATCGAATACCCCACCTCCTTGTGGGTAATTACCTGTCAATAGGATTGTAACCCTTGAGCTTGGTTTGGTCTCACCTAATTTTAAAACTGAGATTTTCCCAACCATTTCTGTCACCAATAGAGGTAAGATATCCACCTCACTTCCCGCTTCGATTGACACCTCTTCACTTCACGAAGTTTGTTTTCCTATCTCTCAGAACTCCTACAATTATCCTATATATCTTGACTTGACTCCTGTTGATTCTCCTTTATATTCACCCAGTGAGTCTGAAGAAACTAGTCCACTTTTCCCTAGTTCCCCTTCCTCAAGTTTCTTGTCCCTTGATAACCAATTTCCTAAAACCCTTTCTTATAGTCTCCAAGCATCAACCTCTAAATCATCAATGGATATGGCCGGAGGAGTTGCTACTGGAGGTGGTGTTGGAAGAGGAGGAGTAGGCGTCCAAGTACCACCCCCTTGAATATTTGCAAAGGTGGATGCCATATATGCTCCTTTGGTCCTTCCAGTTCCCCTCCATGAATTACCTGAAAACTACAGAAGAATCTTCTGAATCTAAACACATCAATTTCTTTGACCAATTTGCTAACATCCTTGGACTCGAACATGAGGATGTCTACTCGAGACTCTTGGTTCGGAATTTTGAAGGTCGGGTAAGAACCTGGTTCCAAGTTCTAGTAGCAAGATCTATACCATCATATGAGGAACTTGAAAATGCTTTTATTAGATAGTGTGGGGAAAGGAAATACCATCTCTATTATGTAACTGAATTTGGGGCTCTAAGAAAAAAAAAACTCTGAATCAATCCTCGAGTTCACCCAAAGGTTCAATAAATTGTATAATAAGATTCCATCCGAGGTCAAACCCTCCCAACCTGCAACAAAAGTAACCTTCGCTAGAGATTTCGACCTTGATTTCGCCCTATTATTAAGGGAGAGGAGATCGATAGACCTCACCAAAATGCAAGATGATGCCTTAGAAATTGAGTCAAACATGATGGCATCAGGAAAGTTGAAAACCAAATTTGAAACTGGAAACAAAGAAACCAAAAGATATAGAGATCAAGGGGGACCATCTGGATCAGGAAGATCTTCGGAAGACAAAATGGACAACATAGCAAGAATAATCAAAGAGCTGTCAAATAAGATCTCAAGAATGGAACTAGATCAAGCGAAGAATGAGAATTTTCCTAGAAAGGATTTCAGAAGGAATCCTAACCCTCAAAATCCACCAAGACAAATTAAGAATGAGGATCAAAAAATCCAAACCCCCTTTAAAAGAAAAAACTTTATAGGAGGAGAAGATATGGACGATTTTGAGGAACTAGAAGAAGACATAAACAATCTTGGTGATAACTACCTACAACCATTTTTAACGAGCCAAGATTATGAAAAATCTACAACTAAAAAATATATATCTAAGAATAACAAGAACAACGATATTATTGAAGATTCAACCTATCAGGGAATCACAGATGATATAATAGCCGAACTCCACCGAAATTACAATCTAAGGCCTAGAAACAAGAGTCTAGCAACTCCTCCAGTGAAAAGGATTTTTCCGAGGAGTGAAACAGACGAGACGGTTTCAAAAAATGCAGAAAAAAGGACTATAAGAACTAAGACTGCTGACACACAGCCTACCAAGACAAAGTCAACAGAAACATAATCCATAAACGCATAGAAAATGGAGGTCCTTGTAATTGAAAATAAAACCTAACAACAAAGGAAAGCTGAAAAGAAGGGGTTAGAAACCCAAACCATAGAGATCGACAAAACAATAGGAAGTTTTAATCTAGAAAATGAAATAAATAAAATCAAAATCCTTATACCCCTTGTCGAACTGGAAAAAAATCCAATTTACAGAAAACAAATCACCAAATTAATCAGTTTTCAGAAAACGAAATCCAGGTCTATGTTATAAATTTAGAAGATGACAAGCCTAACATAATTTTTGGCCCACATTTCGAAGCTTCCAAAGACACCATTGCCCCTTTCTATATCACACTAACTATGCAGATCACCTGCTCCATAATTGCATGTTAAATTTTGAAGCCTCTCATAGTGTAATGCCTAAAGCCATTATGGATAGACTTGGTCTTGAAATCACCATACCTTATGGAGATTTATATTCATTCAATTCATGAAAAGTTAAGTGTATAGGCATGATAAAATATTTAGTCGTTAATCTTGCATAGATACCTGCGAAATGTGTTCTAATGGATGTGGTTGTCGCTGATGTTCCCCCAAAGTATGGTATGTTATTATCCAGGTCTTGGGGTGCTAAACTTGGAGGATCCCTCCAACTCGACATGGTGTATGCCATGATCCCGGTCTTTGGAGGACAATTCACACATTTGTACAGAGAAACCAGGTTATCATTCATGGTAAGTGACCCACATAACCCAAATAACTACCCCGTTTATATTGTTAATCAAGATTTAGGCAATTGTATTTTATCTATCGATGACGATATTGATTTATGTATAGAGGAAAGTTGTACAAAAAATAAAAAATAAAAAGAAAAAATAAAATAGGATGTATATAGCACTAGTGTTTGGAAAATGTTTTTTGATGGTGCCTCATCTTATTTTGGGGCAGGAGATGGGGTGCTTTTTGTGGCATCTGGTGACAAATTCGTTATCAATTTCTCTTATAGGTTACAATGGAACATTGAACACACTGATAATGTATGCGATCATGAAGCCTTAGTGTTAGGAGTAGAAGATGCCAGGAGAATGAAAATTAAAAACTTGGAAGTCTTTGGCGATGCAGAGCTAATCATGAAACATGTAAATCGTCAATACCAGGCCAACCATCCTAGGTTAAGGTCTTATCAAAATTGTGTTTGGAATCTGATTTAAAACTTTTTCTCCTTTGTTAATATTCATTATATTCCAAGAGAAGAAAATCAACAAGCGGATGCATTAACCAAATAAGCTTCAACGTTCACACCTCCCACTGCTTTCAAACTAAAATACCATATACTAATGAGACATAGGCCTTCCATACCGAATAACATACAACATTGGAAAGTTTTTGAGGATGATGAACAACTCCGTAAGTTTTTAGAGACGGTAGATGACTTTGCCGAAATGCATACCGACCAAGAAAACTAGAATGACCCTATTTGGATCATGTAGGAGGGCGAAGACCCCCAAGAGTTCTAAGATAAAATCGCTAACCACCAGATGCTTGTTTTAAAAAATAATAAGATACCTAAGGGTTTGATCCCCTTAGAAAGGCCATTTAATCACGATGACATCCCTTTGAAGTCTACCTTATAGACTCAACTAGAGGAGGTCGATGATTGTGATATAGGTACCAAAGAAAATCCTAGGTTGGTGAAATTATCCAAATATTTGTCTCCGGAAATCAAAAGTAAGTATGCTGAGTTTCTTGGACAATATAAAGACATTTTCGCTTGGTCTTATGATGAATTGATAACTTATGACACTACTATAATGGAACATAAAATTCCTCTAAAACCAGGTGTTAAACCTTTTAAGAAAAAACTCAGACAGATTAACCCTATCCTACTACCGGTAATAGAAAAAGAAGTCAAAAACTCCTGGATGCTAAAATCATTGTCCCACTGAGATACTCTAAGTGGGTAGCCAATTTAGTCCTAGTAAGAAAGAAAAATGGTGATATTAGGCTGTGTGTAGATTTTAGAAACCTAAATCGATCATCACTTAAGGACAATTATCCATTACCTAAGATGGATCATGTTTTAGATAAAGTAGTTGGAGCTAACATAATGTCTATGATTGCTGGTTTTTTAGGTTAGCTTTATGTATGACAAAATGCCTTTTGGTTTAATGAATGCAGGGGAAACTTTCCAACCAGCCATGGATATCGCTTTCATGGGCAAAAGGGATAAGTTCGTCGTTATCTATCTTGATGAACTGATTGTTTTCTCTAAATCTGATGTAGAACATCTAACACACCTCAAACAAACTTTCGAGAATTGTCGCAAATTTGGTTTGTCACTTAATCCCAAGAAATCCCATTTCACAATGTAAGAAGGTAAACTCTTGGGGCATATCGTGTCTAGAGATGGAATCAAAATCGACCCCAAAAGGGTCGAGGTGATAGATACCATAAATATTCCTAGAAACGTAAAAGAAATTTAGTCTTTTTTAGGAAAAATAAACTTCTTGAGAAGATTCATCCCTAACTTTTCCAAAATTGTAAAATTGATTACATATATGCTTAAAAAGAACAATGAGGTGAAGTGGAAAAATGAAGACAAAGCGTTGTTTCAACGTATCAAGAAAGTAATAAGTGAAGCAACAGTCCTGGCAAGCCCGAATTACACAAAAGAGTTTTTGATTTTTTCTTTTTCCTCTAAACATACAATCACAACTGTATTATTACAGAAAAATGAGGAAGGTTTTGAGCGACCTATTGCATTTTTTAGCAGAAGTCTCAGAGACGCTGAGATGAAATATGACATGTTTGAAAAACAAGCTTATGCAATGGTCAAATCTCTCAAGGCTTTCAGAACCTACGTATTGCACTCAAAGATCATTGCTTACGTGCCTTCAAGTTCTGTTAAATATATACTGGTGTAGCCAGACAACGATGGAAGAAGAGGCAGGTGGTTGGCCAAAATTTAGGAGTTCGATCTGGAAGTCAAACCAACTAAAATTATCAAAGGTCAGGGTTTGGACAAATTGCTAGCTGAATCAAATTTAAAATCACTTGGGATAAATCAACTGTAAGAGAACGAGAGATTTCTAGAAATAGATGAGCCTGACATCACTACACCCACAACTGAGATTCAAGACAATTTCTCTACTTTAGTCTGGTATCACGATATTGTTTCTTATCTACTAACCCTTCAATGTCCCAGTGAGTTAACCCCATCTAAAACTAGGACACTGAAGTTACACGCTGTAAAATATTGTATCATAGATGGTAAATTGTATTGGAAAGACCCCCTGGGTTTCCTGTTGAGCTTCTTAGTCGAGGCCGAAACAGAAAGGGTTATAGATCAATTCCATGTGGGAGTGTGTGGAGGGAACCATGCTTGGCGGGAAACGACTTATAAAATCTTAAGAGTCGGATATTACTGGCCTAAATTATTCATAGATGTAAACACTAAAGTCCGAACTTGTACTCCTTGTCAGTTGTTTACAGGCAAACATAAAGTCCCATCTTTACGTTTAGTTCCGGTTAAAACCAAAGCTCCATTTCAGCAATGGGGTCTTGATTTCATTGGAGAAATTCATCCACACTCCAGCACACAACACAATTAGATTCTAACCGCTACATACTATTTCACTAAATGGGTGGAATCTATTCCCATGAGAAATGAAACTGACTCAGTAGTAATTAGTTTCCTAGAAGAAAATATTTTATCCAGGTTTGGTTGTCCCTGAAAGATAGTCACGGATAATGTGCAAGCATTTAAGTCAATGGACATGATAATCTCTTGTCAAAAATACAACATCATACTAGGACACTCCACAACTTACTATCCACAGGGTAATGGTCTAGCTAAATCATCTAATAAAAGTATGATTACCGTGATAAAAAAGGTTTTGACTGAAAACAAGAAAGCATGGCATATCCATTTAAAATATGCTCTATGGGATAACATGATAAGTACCAAAAGATCAATTGGGATTTCCCCTTTTCAGATGGTATATGACACTGGCGTCATTTTACCTATAAATATTGCTCTACCCGTAATGAAACTTTAGAAAGATTCAAATGAAGAACCCAACGATGTCACCAGGAGGATAAACTAGCTGGTTGAAGTTCAACAAAATAGGGCTGAAGTAAGTGAAAGGTTACAAAGATATTAGGATAAAATGAAGGCCTTATTCGATCAAAAATCTAAAGATAGAGATTTCTTCCTGGAGATCTGGTCCTGAAATGGGAAGCTAGGAAAGAAGACACTGGTAAACATGGCAAGTTTGATCTGATCTGGTCCGACCCATATAAGATTTCGGCTTCTGAGGGAAAAATGTTTTTTCATTAGAAAATCTCGATGGAGACATTCTCAACGCCCCTGTAAATGGGCGACACCTTAAACACTTCATGCAATAATGTGTTTATGAACTCTCATTGCACATACCGGTTTGTTTTCATGCTTACTTTATAGTTCCATTTCTTTCTGTAAGTTTTTTAATTTAAGATCCAAATAATAATAATAATAATTTTAATTTTGATTCATGATATTTCCTGACAATTAGTATGCTATTTATTTCGCAGGAAAGTTGTTGACGAACCAATAGACTAGAGATGCTAAAAAGGTGACAGGCACGGATAAATATATTAAATATCTTCCAATGAAAAAGGTAATAAATTAATAGTCTTTTTGGCTGGCAACATAGGAGTTACCAAGGTATGAGATTCTGCTTAGAAAAAATCAGGCTAAAGTACCCTAAAAGATACAAATGAATAAATCATTAGTTCAATTGATGCTAATATTATCACTGAAATTTTCCAATAAGGAAGTAAAAAGAAAGGGGGGACTTAAGGAAAAGTTATAAAGGCTAACTAAAAAAATCTTTAAGAATGGTCATGCTGTGCAGTAGTTTTTCTGAAGCCCTTTACCTTCCCCTTAGTCATGGTAAAGCCCGCTTCTTGCTTGACCCTGGATATTTTATCATAAGTTCCTTGATAAAATAAAGTTCTCACTTTGGTTCTAAAAATTCTCAAACAAACCTTCAAAAACAAAAATAGGTTGAGTTTATAGTTCTTTAACTTTAGCTGAACCATAAATATGTCTAGGTTAATCCTAACCTTATTAACCTTCCTAACAGGAATAAACTGATTGGTTTTTCTCAAGGAAATTCCTCAAAAAGATATCAAGAAGTTTCCCTTAAGAATTTGCCTGAAGCCAATGATGTTTGAAGGCAAGAGAGAAGATTAGCTCAGAGCTATTTAAGTGAGTTGACATGCCCCTATTGTTAAAAAATTCAAGCAGATATCTTCCCGAGTATATTACATACTAATTGATTTCCCCCAATTCATATTAAAAAGTATATATAGACATATGGTGAAAGGAAATTCAATATTGATTGCCCCCATCTAGTCCAAAGAGATTAAGAAAGGAAATTCATTATATTGATTGCCCTCATCTCATCATTTAAATGCTAGAAAACAATGAAGTGGTGAAAGGAAATTCAATATGGGAAGTCTTATAACTTCACCGGGGTACTGAACAGGATCACTGGTAGTAAAGAAATATCCTTATATATGATAAGGCTATTATAGATGAATTACAAGACGCTCTAGTTAATTTTCTTCTTTTAGCTGGATTCACATTATAGGTTTCTGGGATCCCCTAATTTGACACATTGAAATTACTTTACCTTGATGCAAATAGAATCAGGTGAAACCTGGTAGAATGGTTAATTTGGTTTTGATTATCTTACACAGATCTGAGGTCAGTTTCAGAAAATGAAATCTATTGAGAACCTAACTTGAGATCATCAAATGTTTTATTTTTGAAGAGTTTTCAAAGTCAAATGTAGAGATCCTAAAATCCCGTTTTGGTTTTTCTCATGGTCCTTGTCATAGAGTCGAATTATTGACCCCATTTACCCAATGAAGGCACTTGGTCTACATGTTCTTCTCATACCACAAGGAAACAAGATCCCTATATGGAGCCTAATGTTGAGACAAAGTTTAATTTTTTACCCTTTAAACCTGAAACTTCGCTCTTTCCTAGTCATGGAGCCGCCCTTAGCCCTAAAAAGGAGTCAAAAGTATTTTGATTTTTTCGGGTTTTGGGATTCAGTTTTTCACGAGGTATAATTTTTAGTTAGTAACTCCAGAGTCCCGGTGTCGAAATCCCGAAAAGAATTTATATTTAAAGAAATTAAAAAGAAAAAATGAGTGTTATAAGTCTCTACGCGTGTTTCACAAAGTACCCTTTAGTCGTGATTAATTAAACTCTTAAACACACTAAAAAATTCATTAATCTTTCACGATTTGGGTTTTCTTGTATCAAAGTGCTTTCAAAACGTCGACCCTCAAACGCCCGATCCCCGAATTTCCAAAAACAAGAAATTAATTACTAATCTTGATTAATTAAAGAATTAATACAAGTGATTAGCGCCTAAATTAATCCCATCACAATTTCGTGATTCTGGGTTTGCTTATTACATACCACTTGGGTACAGGATCCCCGAAATTTCGAAATGCGAAATCATGAAATTTTAACAAAGTCTAAAACTAAATTAAGTTAGTTTAAAACAGGATTAATAATGACTAAACCACTTTTCGCGTTTCGCATTTCGGGATTTGTTGAAAGAAGTCATTTCGAAACTCCAATTTGAAATCGCCGATATGCGGTAGTATTAATAACGGACAAATGGAGATATTTTTGACATGAAGGCATATCTCTAGGCGTATCTTCCTCATTAAAACATTAATTCCTTATCGCCGTGTCAGGACGCTCATTATAAGACAAGATAAAGGTTGATAAATGTTCTATAGTTTGAATTTCATTCTTGTTTTTTACAATCAAGAGTGAGTTGCATTTATCTAGGCTTATATATTTTTCCTCTGCAAAAGGTTTTTCATTCTAGCACGAAAATTATGGCACCTACAAAGGAACCTAAGAAAAGTGAAGAAGCAGATGAAAGCTCAAGCCCGGAAGGAGATGTCATATCTGATACTACACCGCATGTCATCGATTCCATCAAATCCTGGAGGCAAATTTTCAAAACCTTGGACTATGAAATCAAGAATTTTCCCGATGATTCTGAAAACAAACTCCGGGACATAGCAGAGTCCGAACTTCACAAAGTAGCTATGTGCCCACAACTCATGAAATACACGATATGATCAGTTGGGCTTTAGAGAGGACAAACGTGCAGACGAGAATCATTTTGGATAGCCAAGGGGTCATCGTCGGATCTTTTAGACCAGAGCATATACAAGTAATGTACAAACTATCTCCCAGTTCTAATTACATTTATAATAAAGAGTTTTTAAGTGAATTTCAAAGGAAAGAATGCACAAAGGAAGATCAAACATACCCTGGCATAATCAAATACTGGTAGAGACACCCAAAAAAATTCAGGGCCGATACCCATAACGTTTATTCCATAGCCTCATTGAATGAGTACATGGTCTATGTGGCTATGATGCTATATAGACTTTTTGGGAAGAAAAGTCCTACCCATTTCCCTGCAGAATGGGTGCCCCTTTTACATGAGGAAGTCAAAGGCTATAGATTCAATTGGAACAAGATTCTATCAGATAACCTATCTAAGGAGGTTATAGAGTATCAAACCACGAGATCCAGTGGCCAACTAGTAGCCTTTTACATGTCGGCATACATTATGGATGCTATATGTTTCACGACTCCTTTCCCTTTGATGAATTGGAGTTGGAACCCAACCTGCACTGAACCTATTCATGAATATCATTCTAAGATGTGGGAAGAAAATGTTAAGGATTCTTTTTATGAAATTTTTCATTTCGTGGTGATACGAGTGCATCATATGTTGTATGGTTGTGCATCCCTCCCGTATTTCAGATTCGGCCATAGGAAACCTCAAGGCGGTTGCCGATTGGTTTATTGAGGATAATTTCTCCTATATCAAGGTTTTTGGATGTTCGATCCCTCCCCATGCACTTCCGAAATTCCTCCCTGACAGACTGGTGTTTAGGGAGGTATCTCATCAGATAATAATAGGCGGTATTGGGATAGAATTGAAGACAACTCAAAATAAGTTTTGGCTAGTCTTTCCCGTACAAATTGGGAGGTTTTCGCTACTCAACTTGGGTCATTCTAAGGTTGAAGTTGTAGCTCTAGAGGAGGTCAAGTTGGTGTATCTTGAACACAGGAAACACGACCCTTATCAAACAGTGGGAAGCCACATGGCTCATTGTGGTATGAAAGCATATGAACATGAGGAATCCCCTCGCGATGACATTTTGAAAGCGATCAAAACCTATGAGGAGGTGTTAGATAGGGTACATACATTACCATCCGACTTGCAAACTAGTTTTCTAACCTTCCAGAGACACAGATGAAGTGGTTTGCCCAAGGTATTGGAGGGAGAAGAAACAACCCCTACTCCAGAACAAGAAAACACTCCCCCAGGTTTTGGACAGAAAGCGCAGGATAAAGCAGACACCGATCAAATTCCACAAGGGGCCGAAGGATCTTCACAAAACAAAGAAGTCCCACAGACAGAGATTCTAGGAGCAGAAAAAAAAAAAGGTCTAGGACACCTCCTGAGTCCAGTCAATCTACTCCCCCTTCATCGTCTACTATTCATGTTGATACCCCCAAGACAACAAGGGAAACAAAATCCATAGAGTTGGGTAATCCCATCGCTTCCTTGACCCCTTTACAGTCTACTTTTGGGCTCCCTCAGATAGGAGTCATATATTCTAGTGACCTTGCTCCTGTCTCTAGAGAAGAAATACATCCCTCTGATTACTTTTTCAGTAAAAATAGGAAGGTTGTATTAAAGCAAGAGATGTATATGAGAGAAGGTGGTATGGTAAGAAAACACAGGGTGTCGATAGATGGGAAAAACTTGGAAGAGGAAGATTTCTCTATAGAGGTAGCGGGCTCCATGGGAGCTCTGGCGAGAACAAATATATTCACTATTGACAATATGAGAACAAGGTTGAAACAAAGTAACCACAGGATAGTCCAGTTGCAAAACCAACTAGAAGATACTGAGAAAAATACCAGAGAAGAAATAAATAAACATCTGGATCAAGCCAGGGTTGTTGACAAACAGGAAATTCAATCGCTTAAGTCAAGTTTAGAAGAGATGAATAAGAAGATGCAGACTAGCCAAATACAGGTTATTTGGCAAGAAGAATTGGTAAGACAACTACATGCTAAATTGAATTCAATGAAAGGCCAGGTTATAGATTTGAAAGTTTTTCAGGACATATCACTGGAAGTACATACAAAGATAGAAGCTGAGAAATAGAGATTAATCTCCAAAGTAGAGATTATTCAGAATTATTTTCAAGAAGTAAGCAATTCTTTTGATAATATTATTTTTAAAGAAAAAGAAGTTAAAACAACAAGGTCCACTTTCCAAAAGGTAGTTGTATGTTCGGAAAATGAAGAGGTATTGAAAGTTCCAAAGCTATCTGTCGCAGATCAGATCAGAGGCAATATCATTCTCAAGGTATGGGAAACCAACATATCAGAAAACAAGAAAATAACCAAAGAGATCAAAGATGATTGCGAAGCAATATTTGATTTGTTGGACAAGGGATCATTAGGTATTGGAAGATACAATTTCACTAGGCAATTAGGATAGATAAACATTATAAGACACCAGTTGAATTTCAAAGAGGTTTTGAACGAAATTCAGATGGAAATTTCACAATTAAAGGAAATTGATGTTACCCTAATAGACAAGTGGCTGGCGAAGCCAAACTTAAAATTGCAATCAATTAGGTTTGCTGGTAAGGGGATTGAATAATGGCTTCCAAAAATTCAGAGAAAATTTTATCTATTTGAAGCGAAGGATTTTCCAGAGCCTCCTAGAAATTTTGTACACTTTCTTGAAAAATGTATTGAATGTATTGGGTCAAAAGAGGGAGATACTTCAATAAAAAAATGAAGTATCATTTTGAAATCTTATATTATCGAGATGATAGAAAAGTAAAAGATAATCATGCAAATGATTGAGGTTTTCATTTTTGTAACTGTTTTCCCCTAGGAGTTAGGAAATCACCAACCATCAATGTATGGGTGATCTCGTATAAGTATAATTTCATGAGACTGGAAGAGGACTTTTTTATGGGCGCATTGTAAAGAATAATTAGAAGATATCTCTGAATTTATACAAATACAGATTGAAGACTCCAGATCTGGTCAAGTTTGAGTTATATGCTTCTCTATTGTTTCATATTTTTCATATATCTCTTTGATGAATGCTTAACTACAATTTAGTAAAACCTCTATTGTGGTGATTAATTATTCTTGCAATTTAATCGTTTACAGTTTTTCCTCTGTATTGGCTATCAGCAGGTACAAGACCTGTAAATGTTTTAGATTCCAATATCATATGCTTCATTAAGAGTTTTTCCTAACTATTTTCTTCTTCTGTCACAAAGTGAGATTCCTCTTTAATTGATGCCTCACCTTGTTCAACAACTTTATGTTTTCTTTTCATTTCATGCATATTCCCTTTTCAAAGTTTAACTCAGATACCAGAAACGACCTTTAGTTTCATCATACTATTAATTCAAGGTTTTGGAGTTCTTCTTACATGTTTTGAAATAGAAATAGCAAACCTTAAAATAAAATACAAGAATTTATCTTTTCAGTCTTTATCCCTCATGACCGTACCGGTTACAAAATATCCCAATATCGAGCCTGGACTATCAGATCAAATGAGCATTGTCTTAAATTTATTTAACACTATATTACAAACATAAAATAACCAGGTTGAGTTAGAATGTTCATGAGAAGTAATTGAAAGGGAGATTAGTACCCAGGAAAACTGGGAAGCTAGACAGAGACAGTTAAGAAACCAACCATAGCCCTTTTTTGTATAACTGAATTTTCTATCCTTAAATTTCTCTATCTTTTCGGATGCCTTGATGGTGTACTTTAGAGACTTAAAGTATAAACTCAGGAACAACAACATCAATGGAAAAGGGTAGGGATTTCTCCCCCTGAGTTTAATGGAAAAAGGTAACTCTCTTCTTTGGGGTTGCTCCCCCTGAACATGTGGCACTCAATAATACTTCATCCTTATTTTTGGTCTTTGGGAATTTTTCTTCCTTGGAATCCTTTTGTGTGGATTTTGTATTCGCTCTCTTCTTCATGTATAGGATGTATATGTTGTTTGGTATTCTTGTTGCAGTTGCAACCAATCTTCCTGAGTTATTTTCTCTGATTTTACATTTTCAGGAGTCAAATGTAAGAGTGTATCCTTGATCACACATTTTGCTAACACTGAGTAGATTATGCTTCAAGTCTTCAACCAATAGGACATTCTTTGATTTTACATTTTTTGTTCCAATCTCTACTAGACCTTCTCCAAGTATTTTGGCAGATGAGTCATCTGTAAATGCAACATTTCCACCCTTTTTGTTCAAGCTGATGAATTTGTCTTGATCCCCAGTCATGTGTGAAGAACATCCACTGTCTATGTTGCATTCATCTTCTTCTTTACATTCTTCAGTGGTTAATGCTATTCGACAATCTTCATTGTTTGGAATCTCTTTCCCTCTCTATACTGTGGTTGGCACAGGGACATATTCATTCATATATCTACAATCTCGTGCTTTGTGACCAAGATAATTACATTTGTAGCATACAATATTTTTGTCCATCAATGGGGAAAATGAATTATAACTTCTGTTGACAAATCCACGATTATTTCCATATCTTCTATTTACACCGTTCATGTTTCTTGTGTATTTGTTCCTTTCATTGATTCTGCAATTAATTGCCTTATGTCCAAAAATTTTGCAAGTATAACCAAGAAAGAAATTTTGATACCTTGGAGTAAGTGGCCTTCTTTGTGATGTAGTCCATCTTGGTTCATGATCTACTCTTCTATAGTTTCCTTCATAATGTTTGAAGCTTCTTTGATTCATGAAGGTAGGAGGTCTTCTTGGATATTCATCTATTTTGTAATCATTCCTTCTTTCTGGTATCCTGTTCCACTTCTCATCAATTGTCTGTGTAGCTCTTTCTTCAACCTTCTTGTTGGTATTTTCATCTTCTTTGTATGAAGTTTCACACATGCATCCAAGATGTGTTATGTCTTTTGGCACTTGAGAGTTTCTTAATCTTTTCCTCAATTAGACAACTTCTTGTTCAAGTTTCTCACAATCTTCTTCTTTCTTCATCATTTGGACCTTCTTTACTTCTCCTGTTCTTCTTTCTTCTTCAAGTAGAGTTTTCAAGGAAATAGTTTCTTATCTTAGTTTCTCAAAGTCTACTAATTGTTTATTCAAGATTACAATTGTATTTTCATAACTACCCAATTCACTTCTTAGTTTTCTACGCGTGTCTTTGAGCTTTCTATTTTCAATCTCAACATGCTTCAATTTTTTAAGATTCTCATCTTCTTGTTGAATCATTTCTGCTTCATGATTTTCTTCTTCTTCATT
>ML788292.1:264890-304518 GCA_009831015.1 Picea engelmannii | reverse complement strand
CTCTCCATCCTTTCCCCTTCCTTCCACCCAAGAATATATGAGAGATAATAAAAATTTACATTAAATCATCACCATCAACCAACCATCACATAGAACCTGATAATGCTTCCTGAGACTTCTTCAATTTATGCAATTCTTCAATTTATGCAATTCTTCAATTCTTGGAATACTCTAATACTGTATATAATATTACTCAATGTATTCTCTGAAACTTCTCCAATTTTCACTCCTTGAATCCTCCCAAAAGAGAAGTTATAGAGAGAATGGCAGACCTTGTTCAATTCTAGTTTATTCAGGAGACCGAACTTGTACAGAATGCCCCGTGCTCAATATTTAACATCAGATTCGGAAACTCTCACACAAGAAACTAAAGTCCGTACTATTTCCAATGAAATTTGTCCCACTTCATTTGGATTCTCTATGAATAAGTTATGATTGTTTTACCTGGAACACTTGTTTATTGACTAGCTTCAAGACTGGTCAAAAACCCTATCTTCCATAGAGTGTATCTCCATAATATAGTGAATCAAGAACTGGAACTTTTACCATAGGTACTTTGATATGTCTTCTCAATACCATAGAAATTTCACCATCTGAATTGTTTTAGAAAAAAAGTTATAGCAAAAATGGTAAGATGACCTGAAAATAACATACCTTAGAACACATCACCAAAAGGCTTCATCCTCCCTTGAAATCTGGCCTTCTTTACTTATGATTTCCTCTAAAATTTGACTTGTGTATCAAATGAATGTATAATGATATGTATTTATACCATTTATTTCACTTCCTTTTAACATTAGGGCCGACCTGAAACTTTCTTATTTTGTAATTATTTTCTTTAATTATCTTTAGGGCCTACATGTACTTCCTTATTCAATTCACTTTGTCATCTTCAAAAATTCATTTCTCCTCAACCATGAGGATCCACGTGACGTGCCACATACCACCAGAAACAACATGATGTATACTATCCATCCATGGGTGTTGTATCTTCATGTGCATTGTCCTTCATGTCCAAATACCTTCATCAATCTTGTGGTCCAAAACCCATGACTAGGGTTGACATCAATGACAACAACCAATCTTCCAACAATTTGGCTATTTGCATTATTTCATTGGCATCCAAGTATTGAAAACCAATGAAGGAATTTATCTTTCACAATATAAGTATGCATGTGATCTTCTTCATCACTTTCACATGGAATATTGTAAATTATCCCTTCTCCCTTCTAGTCAAGAGTCAAACATGTTCCCACCTATACTACACTTGAAGTGGATGCCACTTTGTACCATTAGTTAGTTGGTATCCTATTGTATTTGAATCATACATGTCTTGGTATTTCCTTTGTTGTTGGTCTTGTTTCCCAATATATGAAAACACACCATGAGAGCCATTGGAAAGAAAGAAAAAGGATACTTCAATATGTTTGGGGTATAGTTCAGTTTGGGGTACATCACGGTTCAAGAGGGATTCCTTTGTTGGTTGGTTTCACTAATTCTGATTGGGTCGGAAACCTTGATGATCGAAATTCTACTACGAGTTATGTTTTTATCCTTGGTTTCATACCTGTCACTTGGGCTTGTAAGAAACAACAAGATATTTCTCTTTCTTAAACATAAGTAGAGTACCGAGCAATGGTTAATGTAAGTCAAGAAGCCTTGTGGATTCATAGATCCTTTCAAAATTTGGATTCCAACAACAACATCTAACCACCCTCTGGTGCAACAATCAGAGTGATATAAAGCTTGACAAAGATCTAGTTCAACATTAGCGCAACAAACACTTTAAGGTACAATTTCACTTCATTAGAAAGCTCAATCATGATCATGTTCTTGAACTTCTATTTTTCCATATAAATGATAAGGTTGCATACATTTTCACAAAGACTCTTACAAAAGAGAAGTTTCAAAAAATTCAATCTATGTTAGGAGGTTAGGAAGTTGTCATTAAGGGGGGATAGGCTATAATGCTCATTTGTTCTCCTATTTGTGTCACCTTCATAAATCCTTCAATCCTATCCCAAGTTGTTCTTAAGAGGGGATGTTAGGATATTTAGACACTTAGGAGTTAGTTAAGATAAACTTGGTGTAATGTGTCTTTAGGTAAAAGTGTGTTTCTTTAGTATGCATTAGTATGGATTTATAGTTATGTAACCCGATGGCTCATATTATTCTTAATACTAACGACTGTTGATCCATGGATTAAAAACTGATTGGTCCATGATATATATTTAAATATCATGGAGGTTCATTTGCTGAAGATCGATTTTGAGAAACTCTTGTGTAATTTTTTTTTTCTTTTGCATTAAGAAATTTCCTCAAGTTGTTGCATTGGCTAGGGATGTGGATTGATTCCCTCTTAGAGGGTTTTAACCATGTAAAAACATTAGTTTTAATATCTTTGATATATTTGTGTGAGTGGTTGCTTAGGGTGTGTTGTGAGGGAAATCTCCTTACGGACTAGAAAATAGGGTTAGACTTTGCATGCAGATATGACCTAGAGAAAATCTACTTTCTACCTTCATCCCCAGACTTGAATCCCATTTCCTTTTAGTAAATACATGGCCAGATCAACCTACCTTGTTCCAGGCGTTCGATGTCAATCCCTTGTTGCACTTGATTACTTGTTCGCAATTCTCCTTCCAAAGCTGACCTGCATACAAGATAAGCAACAACTACACTTGCACCTTACCTATAGACTAACGGGTTACAGATTCAAATATGTATTTAACAAAATATGAATAACTCATGAATTGGGATGGGAAAAGAATTTTCTTTATTACTTTGAATGAGTCAACTTACAAAAAGTCGAGACCGGACACCGCTCCGCGAACCTGATCCTGGGCTCCTCTTCAATTGTCCTCCAACTTCTTTGCTTAGTATCTCTTCTGGCACAAGGATGGCTAAAGGGTTGGGACAATGGGAATATGCAAATGGGCAGAGTTTCTTTGCTATATTTTTCCTCTTCCAAATGGGACCCCTAGACATTCTTTTATAGGCTAGAAGAAGCTAGGTATTTGGATGAACCCTCGGCCATGCATGGCCAGGAGTTTTAGTTAACTCACCCAGAGTTGTGTGTTCCGTCGACAACTTTCCTTTTTTCGTGGTTTTGTTGGTCCACACGGGTTGTTTTAGGTCAGCTAGCGTCTGCACGCGTGCAGTGATAGAGTAGGACGTGTGGGCCCTTATAAAAGAGGTTTTTTAAAGAGTTGTTCAGTAGTGCTTTGGCAAAGAAGGGATCTGAGATGGCCTGATGCCAGGTAAGCATGTATGGTGCAATTTAGGGTTATAACAAGGTGTCCATGTTATGTGGGAATACCCTGTTTTGTCAAATATATTATGTGATCTAACTAGTAGACTCACCTTCAAGATTCCATAATCCTAGCATAAATAATGTTTCATAGGGGAGTTGTTTCCTTTGACTCACAGTCCCTTGATGTAATAGAAAATTCCTACACCTAGAGAAGCTTTGGAGGATCTCATGCAAATTGAATCCATGTCAAGGTACCCAAGAAATACCAAAATTGTAGTGATTGGTTTGACCCTTGACTTGAATCAATTAAGTCAATCGTAGATTACATTTCTAGTTGAGAAAATTTAGGAAATCACAAACGCTAAGGTTGGTAGAGAACATATATGATGCACCAATTGAAAGAATTAAGGGCATCACACAAATGGATGTTCCCTACTCTAGGGAGGAGTTGCACTGAGACCATTAGTCAACCCTTACCGTAACTAGCCTTTAGTAAGGATTATGCAAATACCCATGGCAACAAATTTTTTTCATGTAGTCCCCTACTAGATAGTGACCCCATTTCATAGTGGTCATCCAAGGGATTATTGTGAAATATGTCATAGCTATAGCCATCCTCTACAACATTTTCCCCTAATGTAGAAATATTTAACAATCCCCAACACCGTACACTATGAGTTTTACGATGTTATCTCTCTCAACACATACAAGTCTCAAGATTTGGATGCATTAGCCAAATGAATGGAGAAGATCTCCTTTTGAGTTGTGGAAAATTCTCAACTTCAAAGTGGTGGAGGATAAGATCTATGAGGAGGTTTTAAAGGAGGAAGAACCATAGGGAGAACCAGTCAAGCGAAACACTACAATTGAAAAGAGTTAGGACATATTTATCAAGAGTGCCCTCTACCCTAGATACCTAGGTGTAACCATTATCGAACCATTTTTCATGCTACAAAGTACTTCCCTGATCTCATCAAGTGTTAGGAATCTCAAAATAGGAAGAGGAATGAAATCCTACTAAAATCCAAGATTAGGCCCAGATGATGAAGAGCTAGGCCCCACCATCAAAGCAATCACCTGGGGAGGTACACCAATTAGTGCATACAATAGTGGTTTGGATCTTGATGCAATTAATAAATATACTCTAGGTTCCCCAAGGTTTGACGTTGTATAATAGAAGGCTCTTCTTCAATAGATATTAGCATGTTGAAAAAAATTTCCCCATTGGAAGTTCCAAGATTTATGCAAAAGACTACAATATCCACACCAGAACTTATAGGATCAATAAACAATCACAAATTGATTCCCAAGCCAAGACTCTCAAAAGGATTAACAAATCCTATGTCACAATGGTTTTGATTCTTGTCCAATATCTTGGAAGAGGACCACCAAGTCGTGTGATTGTGTGCTACCCTAAATAGGCTGATAGGAAAGGAAGAGGAATCTACCTCAATCTTAACCAACATATTACATAAGCATTCAAGCAGAATTGGAAGAAATAAAATGAAGGAATAATTCATACTTATGATATAATGAAATAATTATTAATGAAAGTAGACTTATTCTAGAATTCCACATATGATCAAAGATGAGGACAATAAGAGAAGTTAGGGATGGAGATCACATAGAATCAACTGATATATTTATGGAGATGTTGTGGGGATAGTTATGGAGATGGTTGTACCAATTAGCTATATTGGAAATATTGTTATGATCACCTCAATACTATATAAAGAGGCCTCATGTACTGTATTAAGGTAAGGGAGTGATGTATGATTATTTTACATTAATACAATGTGATCTTTGATGAATATTTGTTGTTCTTATGTGCAAATATATGTGTAAATATTTGTTCATGACTGCTCTTTAAACCAACATTTGGTATTAAAGTGAATGGTTGTGGTTGTAAAATGTGTTTAATCACTGTGTTTGTGAGGAAGTGTGTCAGAGATATGAATTCGATTGAATCATTGGGTAGAAGTGTTCCAACAAGAGACCAACGTACCAATTTGCAGCAGAGCCGAAGCTAAAGGCACATGTACTTGTAGTTGTTTGTTAACATCAATTGTACAACAAAGAATAAATTCCATCATCATGTAAGATTGTGAAAGAGAATTATTTTATTGTTGGGTTCATCAATCTTTTTATTGTTGCATTTGTGAATTATTTTGTGATTTGTTTAATACATTGAGAACTCTCCCCATGCTCGATCGATATTTTTTGAAATTTATTGACAATGAGAAAGTGATAGTAAGGATGATTTCATTTCCCAAGACTGGTTGACAACGTTGAATCCCACATGAGTGTTCCATTCACTAATAGGAAACAATGTACTTGGTTCAGTGTGAATTGGAGGAGTTTGGGTTTTTTGGAGGAGGTAGAAGGAGTTCAAGAAATCATTGATCAAGAATGAGAGTCACGCCACCGCAACTTGTAGCCGAGAGCACTCAGAATCATATTCAACATTGTGAAATAGTGTAGAAAAGAGAAAAAACAATGGGCATCTAGAGTAATCATTTCAGAAATTAGTGAATCTAGAGACTTGTTTTCACTCACTGCATACCATTCAGAAGGGATTCATGTCTGCAATGAAATGATGAAAACTCAATTTCCACCACCTAAGAAAGTGATCACCTGGATGATGAAGGTGGCATGGTTTTCATTTGTACATGTACATTTCTTAAACAATATTTTGTACTGACATATTTCCATTTTGTTGCATGTGTGGTGGGATTGATCTACTATAGATCCAACACATATTACCAAAGAGTGTATGTTTCAATATGTGACTTGTGCATTGGAAGCTGTTAGGGATTGATAAAAACAATGTAAATATGCGATGTGATTTATTTATTTGTCATTGTGAACTCCCTCCCAAACTGGCCCGCAAATGTAAAACTGGTTGTTTTTTATAAGATGAGAGTTGGGAGAAATTCAAATAAGAGAACAATAAAATATTTTAGAAGTCATTGTTTTTGGTTGTGATTGTAAATGACAACTCATTTGAAGATTGCAAAAAAACAAATGGTGAAATAATCCAGAAACTAATTATATTTAGAATATTTGTAAGTAAAGTGACAAGTCAAGGTTTGATTCAAAGTTGAAATTGAGGTTAAATATCATGTTGAAATCCAAGTTAAATAATGAACATCAAAATTAAAGGTACATGATCAATGTTACTCGACACCTTTATCATTGTTTTATTTGAAATATCATTGTTGTATTTGAAATATGGGTGCATGTGTTTATTGTGCTCATTCCTTTTCAAGTGAACATGAATCATTAACAGTTTTAAAATGGGCAAAGGAGGAAAAATATTTCAAAACACTAATCAAGAAATTGAACTAATACAACAATATCTTGATGATGTTTTGCAAGAAGACAGGTTACAGAAGAAAAACAATTTGATAATGGGTAAATTTGCAAAATTCAAATCACCAGATAATGCACTTTATCATGAATTTGTTAGTTTTTCTACACAATGCATCGACACATTAGAAGAAAATTTGAAATGACTAAATCAATTTGTGGATGATATTTTCAAAATTCAAGATCAAAAGGATATATTGATAAAATCATTGCATCAAGAATTATTGGCAAAGGAAAATGTGTTTTTAACACTCGAAAGTGAAGTAAAATAGTTAAAACAAGACTTGATTGAGAACATTTCTTGTGATACTTGTTATTTGATTATTGATAATAATGTTGATGTACATATGTCTCTCTCTTGTTCCAAGGCTCCAAATGATGATCCTGATGATATTTCTAAAGATGAATCTCTTAGTGAAGATGTTGAAATAGGTTTCTTTGAAAAGTACACAAAAGGATTTGGTTCCAAAATTATGAATAAAATGGGTTTTGAAGGAAAAGGTTTAGGAAAAAAATGTCAGGGTATCCAAAAGCCCATACAAATAAATAAATAACCAAGAAATAAAGGCCTTGGTTATGAAGGTCAAACAAATAATGTAACTATTAAGTTTTTGAAAGAAGATACATTTATAACATGTGAATCATCTACGAGTAGTAACAATAGTAGAAGTCGCAATGACAAACCAAGTGCAGAAGCAAGAATAATATTGTAGTCATTGTGGTAGAATAGAGCATGTAAAAGAAAAATATTGGAACTTACATATCTGTAGTATTTTTGGTCTTACAAATCATGATCATCACAAGTGTTGGAATAGAGAAATATTAAAGCCTCACATATAGGTACAATGTGGTTGGATAGATGTACCTGAATGACAAAATGTTGTTCTTATGTTGAAAGGTTTTTATGGGGTCAAGTCTTCCAGTGTACAAAAATATCTCCCATGCAAATTTCATGAGTTAGTTGGTCCTCCAAAAGTCAATTAAACATATTTAGAAAGCGTTGTTAGTTTATTGAGTCATTTCTTTGAGTCAAATGAATCATGAGTATTTTTGTATTGGTTCATGGTAAGACAAAAACCACTTGGTAATGACAGATGCAATCCAAGTAATGTAATGAATGGTTTATGGTAAGACGAAACCACTTAGACTTTGTAATGGTTAAAGGTGACCTGAGGAAAACCATATGTATGATGTAATGGTTGAAGGGCACGGGGGATTCACCTTGTTGACCAATATTTTATCATGTTCATTCATAAAGGGGTTTTTTTAATTGTGAAAAATAGAGTCAATGTATTGTAGGTATTGGGGAGGATGTGGGGTATCGAGGGGTTTATAGGTATTTGGGGGTATAAAAAAGGGTATCTAGTAAAAACAAGGGTTTCTTTTATTGGAATTATGTATTGGGATGGGGGGTTCAACAAAAGAATTTTTGGAGGTATTTATCAATATATATTGAAATTAGGGGTATTCTTTAATATCCCACGAATGAAGGTGCTATGTCATAAGTTCAATGAGTAGATACCCTGTGTTGAAGGGTAACCTATAGAAAACCCATGGGAAGGTCAAGGGTAAACTAAAGAAATCACTGATATGAAGATGTTGCAGTTCAGATGATTGACTCAAGACACAAAATTTTCAAAGAAAGATGCAAATCATGTTGATATAGGAAGACAACAACAAATGAAGAAACATATGTAGATGAAGAAGACAAAAGATGATGCAGATGAAGAAGACTAAAGATGAAGACAACTCAAGACATCCAGATTGAATCATAAGCAGTCATTAAGGGGGAGCATGAAGGAATAAGGGGGAGGACAATGAGAGAAGTTAGGGATGAATTAGATCACATAGAATCAACTGAGAGATTTATGGAGATATTCATGGAGATATATTTGAGATAGTTATGGAGATGGTTGTACCAATTAGCTATATTGGAAATATTGTGATGAGCACCTCAATGCTATATAACGAGGCCCAATGTATTGTAATGAGTTAAGAGAGTGATGTATCATTATGGTACACTAATAAAATGTGATCTTTGATAGATATGTGTTGTTCTTATGTGTAAATGTTTGTTCATGGTTTCTCTTTAAACCAAACAAAAAAAAGAACATGAAGAGAGTTTTTTATTGTTGCACAAGTGGATGGCTATGACATTAAGGGCGTCATGTTGGATTTATGATCCAGATTATTTTCGGCACGAAATGAGATCGGAGATATAATAAATAAATGCACATATATATCGCAGGTATTCAATAATATAACATAAATGTATCAGAGATGCAACCATAAACACAGATATACAATAATACACGATTTCTATTAATGAAAGAAATGTACAGAGACTGTAAAAATACAGAGTGAAAGACTCGCTAGAATGGTGGCAACTTATCTCTGAGAAGAGATGTGATGGCTACTCACATTTGCAAGAAGATGATTACAACGAGGCTCTGAAGGCATTTTTACAATAAGCAGGAATTCCAAAACCCTAGACATCCAAAAACCTAACCCTAGGAGATGAAGCGCCAAAAGTCATGTGGGCCCCGTTTGGGTAAGTGAGTACATCAACTTCCCGGGGTCGTAACTTTTGCATACGATCTCCGTTTTAGGTGTGTGATAGCTTGTTGGAAAGGTATCGTCGAGGAGATTCATTTTGGGGGCTCAATTATTCCTTTGTCTATCATTGGGAACCTTTATCTTGAAAAACCTTCATTTGGACCCTCAAAATGGCCCCAGAAGTTAAAACCTACTAAAAATAGTAAATTGCCAAAATTGTCAGAAAACTGTTTTGAGCCATTTGGAAAAGGTGGGTGGCCACCAATATCCACCTGGATCAATCCTCCCTCCTTAGGAAGCAATGGTCTCCATTGCATTGATTTCCCGGGGGAGAGGGAAAATCATTTGCTGGATCTACATCTTGGTGAGCTGCTTGTATTGTTGGAGACATCGCGCTGCTTAGTTTGAGGAAGTTTGTCATGAGCCTGTTGAAGCTGAGTTTGTTCAAAAAGTAGATCTACATGAGAGGAAGGTGTGCAGAAGGAATCTTTGCACTTTGTTTCAACCTTGTCGACCTGCTTCTGTTGGATAGAAGGTGCAGGGGGGCGAGACTGTAGTGGTTGCAGTGTCCTTCTATTCCCCTTTTGAACAGATTGTGAAGAGGCTGAATTTTGCAGTATGAGATACTACCTCACGACACTTTTTAGGTGGAACAATAGTTGGAACTACCTCTAGTATTCTATCGAGATGACCCCCCAAAGTAACAATGACACTACGGGGTCGAGACTCATAAACAACATGGTGTCTCCACATATATAGTTGGCCCAAGAGAACATCACATACATCCAATGGGGCAACATCACATAATACCTCATCCTTGAAGGGTTGGATGCCATATGCCAATCGACATTGTTGGATGACACGAAGATCTCATCCTTGCCGAAGCCACCCGATGTTGTATGGTTGTGGGTGTGGTGTTTTCGACAATCCCAACAGTTTGATAGCCTCTGCTAAGATGAGGTTCTTCTGGCTTCCACTATAAACAATAAAATGCAGCGGGGTCCCCTTCACCCACATCTGTGAATGAAAAAGGTGCTCCCCCTCTTCAGGATCTGTTGGTTCTTTTGGTTGAATTGCTGCGGTCACGACAATAGCAGTGGGGTCTGCGTCAATGATCTGTCCTTTACCAGTATTTTCATAATCATCTTTTGAATCAGGGTCCGGCTCCTTGTCTTTGATCTCAGCCACCAATGACTATTTTGAGCGACATTCATCGGTGTTGTGCCAGGGGCTTTTGTGGAAATCACACCATTTTCCGGTGTCCTTCTTTGTCTTCCCGTGACACTTCTTTTAATGTGGCTTGGACTAGTTTTCGGGAGACTCTTTGTTAGGGACGTGTTTGTCATACTTTGGTTGTTGCGGATTTGCAGAACCAAAATCCCGTTTGTTTTGGTGCTTAAATTTCTGCTCGATTTTAACAACATATCGATAAGAAACACTGAGTGATGAGATGTCTAGAAAATCCATTTCAGTCTGGATGTATCCGTGTAGAGCCCCATGGTATTTCAAAACCAAATGTCGCTCAGAGTCTTTGATACCCAACTTGGTGCGCAAGGTATGGAAGGTATTGGTGAACTCTGGAACTGCTTGGCTCCTCTCTTGCCGCAGTGTGGTCCATCTCATGTACTGGTCCTCATAGTTGCCAACAGGGTAATACTGTTCTTTTACTGCATCCACAAAAAAATCCCAAGTGGGATCGGCCCCATATATTCCAAACTCCTCTGTGGAACTTTGCTCCCAGTAAGTTTCCCACCAATGTTTGACATGAGGGAGATATTTAAGGAGTGTGAAGGTGATATTTTCTTTGTTGAAAAAATTGTGAACAGAGAAATAACCTTCTAGCAGAGTTAACCATTTTTCTAGGGCTTATGCATCTGTCTGTCCTTCAAATACAAAAATCTCAAAATTAAATTGTACCTTGAAAGGCAAGGTGCCTCCAAAGTGGCCACTTGATGAAGATGCACCTGCTTCTATCGACAGGCATTGAAGGATGTGGGAAAAATTCTCCATCATTTCGTCCCTCTGTCACGTGAGAGATTGCTCAAGCAACAGATTGATAGGATCGTCTGCTCCATCGTTTTTCTTTTCTTCCACCATTGAGGGTTTCTTGGGTGTGCGAGAGTGATTGTCTTCAAGAGAGACAAGCTCGAGACCCAAATTTCTATACTCGGACCTCGTCGGGGACATGCACTGAAAAAATGGTCAAGAGCAGCCTGCGCTGATACCATTGATCCGGATTATTTTTGGCATGAAATGAGATCGGAGATATAATAAAGAAATGCACAGAGATATCGCAGGTATTCAATAATATAAAAAAAATGTATCAGAGATGAAACCATAAACACAAATATACATTAATACACAATTTCTATTAATGAAAGAAATGTACATAGGCTGTAAAAATACAGAGTGAAAGACTCGCTAGAATGGTGGCATCTTATCTCTGAGAAGAGATGTGACGACTACTCGCATTTGCAAGAAGATGATTACAACGAGGATCTGAAGGCATTTTTACAATAAGCATGAATGCCAAAAACCCTAGACATCCAAAAACCTAACCCTAGGAGATGAAGCGCCAAAAGTCATGTGGGCCCCGTTTGGGTAAGTGAGTACATCAACTTCCCAGGGTCGTAACTTTTGCATACGATCTCCGTTTTAGGCGTGTGATAGCTCATTGGAAAGGTATCATCGATGAGATTCATTTTGGGGGCTCAATAATTCATTTATATATCATTGAGAACCTTGATCTCGAAAAACCTTCATTTGGACCCTCAAAATGGCCCCAGAAGTTAAAACCTGCTAAAAATAGTAAATTGCCAAAATTGCCAGAAAACTGTTTTGAGCCATTTGGAAAAGGTGGGTGGCCATCGATATCCACCTGGATCAATTTAGGGTTGGGTGTGAACATCCTACCAAATAAATATTTGGAGGATATAGGGAAACCAACATTGGTTTACTCACCCATTTAATTGCAGATGGCCAACTAATACATATTTTTTCCCGTTGGCATCTTGGAGAAAGTATACATTGACTTAGCAGGAATCAAAACAATTACAGACTTTGAAGTAATTATGATTATGGATAGAAAAAATCTCTTTCCTATTTTTATTGGCATGGAGTAGGCCTATGAGAACAATGTAATGATTGACCTAAAAAAAGGAAACTATGAATTTTGAGGCTAATGGGTATTAGGTGATTCAATCCTTGGACCCCTACCAAGAACCAATATATATAGAGCACACATGGGACACCCTTGGAGATCAAGTAGTATAAAATGTTTACACTCTAACTATAGGTAGGAGGGAAGACAATGTTAACCCGATAGCAGATGGGTCGGTTAGTTGGTAGAGGATCCATTCCTTAGGCACTAACTTAGAATAAGATATATACCAATGGAAGGTCCATGCTCATGAATTGTCTACTAGGAGGTGTGCCTCATTTAAAATTATCCATTGGATTGGCATTGAATTTCAAGATTCCCCCTACTTATGATGGGATAGGAGATGTACATATTTTCTTGAGAAAATGGAATACAACATTGTAGAGGAGAAACAAGTTCCTACCTTGGACATAGTATTGAAGGACACCCTTTATCATTGGCGGGGTACCCACAAAGAAGACTTGACTATATGGCATGTAATTCAACCAGTAATGATACACAAATTTGTTCCTTTGATCAAATTTCAGTGTTAAGATTCATTTTTGAGATAGATATAGAGTGTTACATTTCTAGAATTGTACGGAGGAAATATATATCCTTCTATCGATGTGGATAATTGTATACACATATATGAGTGGGATGGTTTACATCCTAAATTTTGGGTTCATAAGTTCTTGCACACTTTAGGGATCATCCCTAAAGCTTGGTATTTACAGGTGGAAACTTAGAAATAGACTAGGGATTCAAGAGTCACTCAAAATAATTTTGCATTGCATTCTCCTACACCAGTAAAACACTTGAGATCACTGCAGCCTTAAGAAAAATCAAGAGAGTATTGTTTGATGAAAAATTGCAACATTGGTCCTCTATTGTGATTTGTTCCAAGCCCCATAACATATCCCCCCTCAATCGGTTAGGGAGATAGTTGAATGAGTCGTTGTGCTTCCTAAACATAGAATAGGGAGATGAGGAAAGGGGAGACCTAGAAGAGTTGTAGCACCTCCAATTTTATGAGTCTAAAGGGTCCTGAGAGGTTAAAGGTGACAATGTGTATAACGTAGATAAACCATATCATTAGCCTTTAAATCTATGCAAAAGAAATATAGAAAGTGAAGGACAATTGAAGATTGATTTAGTGGAAGATTACTGGGATGAGAAAACCATGTTTACGATTGCTTCTTTGTTATGATAATATATAGGCTTGTTCCCATATACCTTCATAGAAATGAAAGGCATTAAGGGAGAGTTGGGTGAAATGAAGATTGAATTTCACAAGGATGCTAAACCTATGAAACATCAACCCTATTGCATAAATACATAGGTGAAGGAGAAAGTTAAAACTTGGAAATTAGTCAAATTCTCAAGGAAAGATTGATATTTTCTAGAGATTAGTTAGAATGGATTAGTCCCATTGTGATAGAAGTTAAAAAAGAAATGGAGGATGTCAAAGTCTATGTATATTTCCATAGCCTCAACTCATCTTGTTGTATGATCCTTTTCCAACCTCGTTTATAGATGAGATGCTAGATCATGTTGCAGTGAAGGAGGTTTATTCATTTACGGATGGAGTTTTTGGGTATCACTAGGTTATAATTGCATAAGAAGATAAAAGGAAGACCACTTTCACCACATAATATGGATCGTTTTCATACAATTTCATGCCAATTGGATTGAAAAATGTCCTGATGGTATTCTCACACACCGTGATCACTTCTTTTAGAGAATATATTAACAAGTTCCTTGAAGTCTGTTTGTATAATTGAACAATATGTAGCTTATTGAAGGAACACATCATAATCATTGTGATTGATGTTTGAGCGGTACAAGAAAGTACAAATTTGTCTAAACCTAAAGAATTTCATTTTTTGTACGCCTTTTGGTAATTTGTTGTGACATTATTTGTTAGGAGGGAGTCTTGGTTGACCTTGCCAAGTTTGTTGTGATTGTGAACGTGTTGATCTCAACCAATGTCATTCTTTTGTGATCCACTCTAGGACACACATGATATTTACAGAGGTTCATATATAACTATGCT
Source organism: Picea engelmannii (assembly GCA_009831015.1). Lineage (NCBI taxonomy): Eukaryota > Viridiplantae > Streptophyta > Pinopsida > Pinales > Pinaceae > Picea > Picea engelmannii. The sequence continues at coordinate 290,145 of ML788292.1, read as the reverse complement.
ACAATTATGGAACCATTGAGAAAGTTGTTGAAGAGTATGAAGCATTCTATTGTTCCTCGAAAAATGATGCCACTTTTGGTACTTTAAATGAGAAGTTGGTAAGTTCTCCTATATCGGTGTTCCAAAATTGGAATGTTGAAATTCATGTGCATTCATATTCCCTTGGTACAAATTTGGGAATAATACTAGTGTAACATGGATAAAGCAGTTTAGATCATTCAATCTGCTTTGCTAGTAGGAAGATTTCATAGGTTGAGCACAACTATGCCACTATTGTGAAAGAGGGTTTATACATGGTGTATGCTTTGTAGAAGTTCTACCATTACCTACTGGGAGGAGATTTCAATTTCTATGTAGATCATTATAAGTTCAAGTATCTCATTAATAATATTGATCTAGAAGGTAGGATTTGTAAATGGTTGTTGTTGTTTCCATAATTCTCTTTTGATATCATGGTCAAGCCAAATAACTGTATTGTTGGTCTTGATCACCTATCATGGGTGGATTCAAGTGATTTAAGTGGCGCAATTGATGACCATATCCCAGATACCCACTTGCTTTGCATTGAAGTTGTCTTAGATTATTTTTTTGAGATTACATTATTTATAGCCATGGGTTTATCTCCTCTAGAGTATTATGCAACTAAGAAGAATAACCTAGCTATGCACACGTAGATTATCAACTAGTTACAAGTCAAGTCTATATGATGGGGAGTAATGAGAATCTACACCATTGTGTACTTGACCATTAGAGAAATAATATTCTTTAGGAATTTCATTAGGAAGTTATAGGTGGTCACTATAGTGGTAAGATGACTGCATGCAAAGTGCTACAAGTAGGTCTTTGGTGGACCACCTTATTTAGGGATGCAAAGAAATATGTCAAAATATGTGATATGTCTCAGTTCATGAGAAAACCATATAGGAGGAAATTTATTGGTCCAATCATTCCACCTAATAAAGATTCTGAGACCCAATATATTATAACCACAATTGAATACCTTACTAAATGGGAAAAAATTGCACCTACAAGGGACTATTCTACCAATGTTGTAGCTCTGTTTATTTTTTAGAACATCATCACACAATTTGGCTATCCCCAAAGTTTAACTGGTGAAAAAGTCCATCATTTCCTTATATTTACTATTGTGACTCTCACCTGAGAGTTCTTGATACTACATCACAAGAGTATCCTACATCACCCATAGGCTAATGGAACAATTGAGGCTTTTAGTAAAATTCTGGAACATGGGTTGATGAAATTTTTCTCAACCAACCTGATGATTAGGATGAATGAGTACCTAAAGTACTCTAGGATTATAGAAAACAGTTGAGATTGCATAAGAAGACCCCATTATAGTTTGTGTCTGATTACAAAGCTATCATTCCAAAGGAATTTAGAGTGCCTAGATTATTTATTTCACATGCCACACATATGATAGATGAATAATCAATTGAATTCCACCTTACTAAGTTAATGTAGTTGAAAGAATCTAGGTTCCTAGTTGATTTTTGTTAGACTATAGAGAAGGTTTGGAAAAAATAATGGTATGATCAAAACATTAAATCCAAGACCGTAAAATAAGGAAATATGGTCTTGTTGTATGACAATAAATATCTCAATGAAGTTGCAAATGCACTGGTTGAGACCATATCTGATTGCAAAAATTTGTGAATCAAGTGTAGCTCATCTAGCTCAATTAGATGGCATCCTTCAATTGGGATGGGTGAATGTAACTCACTTGAATCCCTATACCTCAACCCCTTAATTTAAAATTTCAAGGATGCTCCTATAAAGGATCCCAGTTAATTATAGGTTAGGGTTGCAATATTAGTTTCTTTTGCAGTCTTGTTTCCTTTTGAGTCTAATTGTTAGTCTTATTTTGTTTTATATTTCTAAAGTTGAATAAGGGGAATTCTATAATTTTTTTCCTTTCAATACCTATCATGACCTTATGGTTGGGGAGAGGGAGTCCCAGTTAGTTTAGTCTTTGAGAAACTATGGCCACACCTTTCTGGTCAAGAAGGGAAGGGATTGAGTAGTAGATTATTCAACACATGTGTGACCACTGAAATAGAAGTTATAGGTATAATAGGATTCCATGCTCTCAGTTTAGTGCATCTAGGAGAGTCATTTGCGTTGAGTTCTGGTTGACAGTAGCAGTGTAAAGTGACAACTGGATGAAAAATTGTGATTATATGGAATTTAATAACATCGGTTTTAATTTGAGCCTAATTGAGTAGTTAATGTTAGTCGTGTCATGTTTGGGTAACTACACAATTGATTTTTTCATACGCATCCACTATTCACTAACATCATTGGTCTCGCATCACATATGTGATCAAAAAACGTTATTTAACACCCCTCCTATGGCACTATTCTTCACTTTGTCTTTTATTATGCATGTACTTAGTTAGAGGAGTTTCTTGTTTCTTTCCTTAATGAAACTCGTTTTTTGTTTCTTGTTTCTTAGATAACATGTTTTTGTTAGACGAGTTTCTTGTTTCTTTCCCTAATGAAAATTCCTCAAGTACACTAGTCATGTTTGGCTATTTACTCTTTAGTTTTACTATGTACAAATGGAATCTCCTATAGCACTGACATATTCAGTTTTCCATAGGTTGGGCTACCCTAGCTTTAGATATGAGAAATAACAAGTCTACAAGGATGCCCAAAATCAAGCTTTCAATAAGGTTTCTTTTTCCAAATGGTATGATAGCATGGTGGTGATAATATCCACTGCTGCCATAATATCCCAATCCTTAGTTAATGACCATGGTGGTAAAATTTCCTTTTCTATGGACATAGATAGCACCTATGTTTGGCCTCATGCCACATAAAATTCTAAGTTCAAGATGTCATCTCTTCCATTATACCTAATGGAGAAAGCATTTGAAAAGAAGGTATGTTCATGGGTTTGCATGCAAAAGAAGAAATCCCCCACTAGGGTAACTTACATCCTTCCCTAGGCCTTTCAAAATTTTCACCTAAGAATTCAATACAACAAAATTGCTCAGTAGGATCCAAGCATAAAGAAAAGGAAGGGAAATCTTTTAGACTCTAGCTCAGAGGAAAAAACCATCATTTGTGGAACAATGAAAATGACCTCAATCCAACAGAATAAAACATATCTGGTGTTTCCCATATTTCTCACACAATAGATCCCTAATGACACCACTTACTATGGACTCGACCTCAAAATGGCACCAGGTGAGGTTAAATGTTTTTGGTAGGGGGGAAACCCACCAAACATTGATGAATACTAAAGATGGTATCTAAGATGCACCTATAGTTCCTACAACATTTCCCACTCCACCCATAGTCAAATGGTCTAGTTGGCTACATAGTACCATAGAAAACTTTTTGTATGAGAACTTGGCAGATTTTGTAACCAAGCATGGCCTTTCTTCCATTGAGGAAATGTTATATGCTTATGGATTTACGCATATCCAAGGAAAATAGGTTGCCATAATCACTATTGAATATAACCCCAACAACAGATTTCATATGTTCCAAGGGTGATCAATATCCATGAGGTGGCCAAACTGCTAATACTGGCCACCACACTTTCATAGATTGAGTGAATTTTCGACCTACCTATTGGGGAAACAAAGGTGTTGCATAATATCTACTAGCCTGAAAATTTAAGGCCACCATACCTAGATCACAGATATTCCCCCATAGAAGTAGAATATATTGTCCTATCCTCTTTAGACTGAAGTGGTCTTGGGCCCTCTTCCTCAATCCCCTCTAGATAAGTTATTTTCCATGGTGTATATCAAGTAGTTATGTAGGACCCACAATATTTCCAAATTATGATTTGGACGTGTTAAGAGCACATTGATATTACTCTCTTTCTTAAAAAATCCACTCAATACCAAGTCATCCAAAGACCCAAGAAAGCATAGGGTCACCAATACCCTGAATTCAACACCTATGTTTAGTGAATAGTCAGTTACTAGTAGGATACCCTTGAATTGGCACCTTCCTGAGGGTTTTATACCTAGTTAGTTCGCTTCTTAACTAGATAAATGGTCTACAATGAATATACTTCACATGCTTCAATTCTTAGCGGACTTTCTAGTTTAGTGAATCACCAATCAATACCAAAAAAATCACGACCTTCAGTAGGTCAAATAAAATCTACATGCATAATTGATAGAGGATTCTACAACAAGATAATTCTAGGTACAATGAAGGTAGTAGGTAGAAGAAAAGTTAGAAAATTTCTAGGCCATGTTACAACACATGTGGCCTAAGTTGTGGGAGGAGTTCCTTGAGGTCATCGACTTCAATGTATATTGTTGTCCAACTGACTATCTGAATGTTCTATTCTCCTCTTAGGGATAACTTTGATAAAAGACTCTTACATTACAAGCTAAAATTGACATTGCACAATATTCAAGTGACCAAAAGTTCAAGGAGTTTATGGCACAAATCCCACAAATGTTAGACAATGGGTAGGTTATAAGGAAAAATATATAGTAGGTTGTGGAGGAAAGTAGACTCATTTACACCATGGTATAAAACTATATGGGCCTATTGCAGAAAAGGGAGAATATTGTTGATGATTTTCCTGAGAATATCCAACAACAACATGTAAAAACAAACACCCCTACTAATCATTTTATACAATTGGAAAAGTTTAATGGAGCCCAAACTATAGATGATCAACTTGTAGAAATTCATGATACAATACTGGTAGATAAAGTATCCCTCAAAGTGTCGGGGTTGGTTGTGAAAAAAACATATGTAGAGTTACAACAATTTCACTCTTTTGCAAACATTGAATTACAAGTAGACTACTCGTTAGGGGCCAAGCACAAAGAAAAGTAAGGGAACTAGTTCATATTCCATCTAAGAGGATGAAACCATGACTTTTGAAAATTTCAAATGGACCTCAATCCCATAGAATATATCAGCTCTGATGTTTCCCAAACTTCTTACAAAATAGATTCCTGATGAAACCACTTACTTTGGATGTTACCTTAAAATGGCCTCAGGTGAGTTTGATCTTTTTTAGGGGTGCAACCCACCAAAAAATTCATGGCTGGTAAATATGCTATCTAATATTCCCCCATCTATTCCACCATTTTCTATCAATCATTTATCTTAGGATGCACCTATAGTCCCTTCATTAGTTCCTGCTTCACCCATAGTCAAACGCCCCAATTTCCTACATAGTGTCACTAACAACATTGTGTATGAGAACCTGGAAAATTTTGTATCCTAGCATGGAATTTCCTCCATCGAGTAAACATTACATGATTATGGAATTGTTCCTAGATAAGGACAATAGATTCCTATAATCACTATTGAATATGACCCCCAACAATAGGTTGCAAATTTTCCCGGGGTGCCCATGGTCCACAAGGTGGCCAAACTATGAACGTCAACTTCCACACCCTCATAGACTGATCCAATTTTATACCTATCTACTAGGGAAATAGAGGTATTGCACAATGGATATAAACTTGACAATTTAGGGCCACCATCCTCAAGTCACCATAATTCCCCAATGGAGAAGGTGCCCCCATCTTAGTGGGATCCATTATCCTCTCCTTGTTAGAATCAAGTGGCCCTAGGTCCTCTTTCTTAGTCCCCTCTAGATAAGTTTCTGCCATGGTATAGATCAATAAATTTACATAGGATCTATATTATTTCCAAATCATGCTTTGGGTGTGTTAATAGCACACCGATATCATTTCCTTTCTTACTAAAGCCACTCAATGTCAATTCCTCCAAAGAGCCAAGAAAACATAGGGTCAAAAAGACCCCAAATTCAACACCCCCGTGTAGTGAACATTCAATTACTTGCAAGCTACCCTTGAATTGGTGTCTTCTTGAGGGTTTTTAACCTAATCGGTCCACTTTTGAACTACAAAAATGGTCCACAGTGGATCTACTCAGCATGGTTCAAGTCTTCTCTAACCTTATCATCCAGTGCATCACTAGTTAGGACCAAAATTTCCATCACCTTTTGTAGGTCAATTAGTAGTTACATGCATAATTGGTAAAGGATTATACAACAAGAGACCTCTAGGTGCAAGGAAGGTAGTGGGTAGAATCCAAGTTAGAAAACATCCAGTCTAGGTTAGAGCACATGTGTCCTGAGTTGTGGGAGGAGGGCCATAAAATTGTCGTCTTCATTGTAGATTGTTCCCTATATGAACATTTGGACATTATATCCTCCTCTTGGGCACAACTTCTACAACACACTCTTACATTACAAGATAAGCTTGACATTGTGCAGTCCCAAGGTGACTAATAGATCAAGGAGTTGATGGAACAAATCCCACTAGTGGTAGACAATGGGTAGGCTATAAGGATAAATATGGAGGAAACTAAACTCATTTACACCATAGTCCAAGACTAGATGGACCTATCACATAAAATGGAGTTCATTGAGGAGTTGCATGAGAATATCCACCAATTGCATGTAAAACAAATAACACATGTTAATCCTTTGTTACAAATAGAAAAATTTAATGAATTCCAAACTATAGATGATTAATTCATATCACTTCATGATGAATCACTACAAACAATGAAGTCCTCAAAGAGTTCAAGTTGCTCACACAAAAAGCATATGTGGAGTTACAACAACTTTAGTCTTTTGAAAACATTGGTGGCAAGTAATCATAGATTGCTATCCAACTATAACTAACCTTGAGTAAGTTCGATATTTCTTAGTTGGTGCTTCTATTCTTGTGAGAAAGTGGCAGAACCAACTAGAGACCTTCACTTGCTTTCATCGTTGTGTAGTGGAGCTAGTTCTAGAATTGGCTCCTTTGTTTGAAGGGAAGGAAAAAAAGAAGAAAGTCGAAGAGTAGTAAATTTGACCTTAGGACAAGTCAACAAGTGTGATTAGGACATGTTTTCCCCTTCATTTTGATGAACACTGTGTAGGGTTGCAAAACATAAGAAAGAGCACCCAAATGTTGCAATGAAGAATAAAAACAATTGACCTACAACTGTGAGAACAACTGGCTTGATTTTGGAGAAGTGTGGAGGAGTAATGGGATGACCTGATTAGAATATTAATGCACCAATTAGGGTAAAATATAGAAAAGTAATGTGCCGACTCGATCAACATAATTTCATGGTGGAATAGTAAAGGAATAGTAGGTGCAATGATTCGTTAGGGAAATCAATGATACAACTTGGCTAAGTAAATGGTAGTACAAAGTGTGTATGCGCAGAAGGAGGATTGGACTGTATGATTTAATATTGGAGAGAGTGGTTTTGTATGTGATTTAGTATGTCCCCTCCCATAAGGAGACCATTGTAAGGTAATGCACAATATTGGATTTTAAAAGATAAATGGAGAAATCCCTTCTTGTTGTATGTTTTGTGCAATGATATGGAATGTATGGTGTATACTATGCTTGTTTAATCTCTTTAATAGTTCTCATGTTTCTATCTTTGGATTTTCTTTATACATATAAGTTTTGGGAATTGCATATATAGTCTTACATATAATATAATGAATAGTAATGAATGTATGATCATTCTACAAAATCCTTCTTTATGCTTAAGTATTGATAGTGCTTTGATTGAGACCTTATCCTTATGGTGATTGAATATGCTATCACTCTAGACTACAATGAGCCCCTTTGATGGACAACACACAAGAAACTTGGTCTCCATTTTGTGTCAATAGTTCTTGTGAAAATGTGTGAGAGAAAGAAACTAGTAAGTCAATGATACATAAAACAATAGTATGAGGATGACAATGGATAGACAACACTCAAGAATCTTGGTCTCCATTTTGTGTCAATAGTTCTTGTGAAATGTGCAGTGAAAATGTGCAAGAGAAAGAAACTAGTAAGTCAATGATACATAAAACAATAGTATGAGGATGACAATGGAAAAATGATGATCGTACAAACCGACACAAGCAATTGTTGTTAATTGGTGTTTAAATATCTAAGGAAGAGTAAAGTCAACAAATTCTTCACCATTTACCTTAGTATTGTGAAATTATTGTTGTGTCGCTTGAGTATATGGTTGACTCATTAAGCTTGGATAATTTAACTCTTATGTTTATATAAGAGGAGAGTAGATAGTAAACCATTAAAAAGTTCAATCCGTGAAGGATTGATGTTGTATTTGTAGAAGAATGTCAACATCAATTTCTTGATAGGTTCAAGGAATAATAGCTACTGAAGGAATGCAAATATAATCATGGATGAGCTATAAGATCAAATGGATGATCTATTCTGCAACAATTGGAAAAAATAAATTTAGGCAAATGTAATCATGGATGAGCTATAAGATCAACGAGGGGAATTTTGTTATGCCTACTTCAACATACACATTTGTTTAAAGATATGAAAAGATTACTTTTGGATCGACTCTCAAGCATGCCAACGTAATATGACATTGCATCATAAGAAGTTTTCTTATTATGATTAGAGGGGATATGTGTTCTTGGATAGAAAGAGTCTCTTGACAAAAATAAATGAAAGATGAAAAAAATAAATTATTTCTCGATCCACTATCAAGCATCTCAACATAATATAACATTTCATCATAAGAGGTTTATTATGATTGGTTGGATTAGAGGGAATAGGTGTTATTGGATTTAAAGATCAAGCATTTTTTTATTTGATTTTAAAATGAGGAGGTTGAGGAAATTGCTAATGTACTTCATGTTGTAAAATTGAATATGAATCTAATATTTGTGAATAAGATGTTTCAAGATTGTGTTTGAAAAGACTAATTAACTAATAAAAAATATTTTTAATGTTGTAAAATTGAATATGAATGTAATATTTGTCAATAAGATGTTTCAGGATTGTGTTTGAAAAGAATTAACTAATAAAATAATATTCCTAATGATTAACCACACTAATTTGATTTAAAATATCAATATAAAAACATATGTACTAATTCTTAAAGTATCTTTAAACAATGATAATATTTGCGAAACTTTGAAACTGAAAATGACAAGATCATTAAAAGGAAGTGTAATAAAGAGGCTTTATATTGATTACACAAACAAAAATGTATTCATCCTTTTATAAATGTTTTTACTTAACTTGTTTTATATTTTCAATATTGGATCAACTTTGAAATTTTTAATAATGTTGGATTAGAGGGACTACGTTTTTTTTTGGTGGGATAATTTCGTTGTTGAGGTTAAAGTTCCAACATATTTTTTATTTGATTTGAAAATGAGGAGGTTGAGGAACTTGTTAATGTACTTCATGCTGTAAAATTGAATATGAATCTCATATTTGTCAATAATATGTATCGGGGTTTTATTTGAAAAGACTAATGGATCAATCATAAATTATTCTTAATGATGAACCACACTAACTAATTTGATTTGAAACATTAATATAAAAGTATATGTGATGATTATTGAAGTATTATTAAACAATGATAATCATTGCAAAATTTTGAAACTAAAAAATGACAAGATCGTGAAAATGAAGTTAAATAAAGAAGATTTCTATTGATTACACCGAAAAAAATGCAGTTGTTTTATATTTTCAATAATGGATCAAGATAGATATTTGATATTTAGAAATGGCCAATACTTCATGGGAACCATAGGGATGTATCTAAATCAATGGACTCCATACTTCAGCCCAAAAAATGATATTCCCTCTGTTGTTCCAGTATGGGTTAGGCTTCCCTTCCCGCCTCTCCATTGTTGGAATGATGAAACCATAAAAAAACATTGGAAATGCACTGGGAAGGTTCATCGATCGGGTTGAACCACGCGACAGACTACAATCTTGTACTCGTCTCTGTGTAGAAGTAGATCTGGAAAAAGGAATTCCAGAGGAAATTCAACTAACCTTGGATGGGTGGTGATATATTCAAACAATCGACTATGAGCAACTCCCATTTAAATGCAAATCTTTCCATGAGTATGGACATTTCTCCAAAAACTATCCCAAGGAAACATCAGAGAAACCCGAGAACAAAGAGCTAGAGCAATGGTAGCCAACCAAAAAAAGAAAGTGAAAAATAAATAAGGATCTCAACAACATGAAAGAAAACCCAACACAGGCCATCCTCACCAATCAAGGGGAAATCACTGATGCAAAACAATAATGAACCAGAAAGAAACACAAATATGTATGATCCTCTTGAAAACCTAGAGGCAGAAACAATTATCTCGAAAGAAAACACATAAGAGATTCAGAGTCAACAAATTCCAAATCTAGACCCCCCATTGCCTCAAATTGAAACCGATGCCCCAATGATCTTGGACCCCTCCCATGGGTTGGAGGATGAAAGTCAGGATGACTTGGGGGAGGAATTGGACATGGAACTCCTAAAGAGTGTCAGATCCTCGAAAGAAAGAAGGAAAACCAACAAAAATAGAAGGGAAAACGATGCAAATCAGGACAAAGAACTAGGAACCAAAGCAACGCTGGAAGAAATCCTCAAAAAAGAAAGGAAGAGTGGAAAATATCCAACAAAAAAAGGTTAGTATCATCCCACGAAGGGGGGGCAACAAAACATGCCAGTAAATAATGAAGGTAGTCTCCTGGGACTGTAGAGGATTGGGACAAAGAGAGAAAAAAAAAAAAACAATGAGAAATTTAATCAAAACAGAGAGACCCCATATCCTCCTAATCCAGGAGACCAAAATGAAGGGTACTAAAGACTTGAGAGAAATTAAACAAATATGGAAATCAAGTGATGAAATATCTCTAAATGTTAGAGGAGATCTAGGAGGGATCTGCACAATCTGGAACACTAAAATATTCAGAGAAGAACAAAAGTTAGAATCATCACACTAGATGTTGGTGCATATCAAGAATCTACAAACATGTATCATCTATCCCATCTGTAATGTTTATATGCCTAATAACTATTGGGAAAAAATAGAATGTTGGGAGTCCTTAATGAAAATTAAAGAAACTGGAATACACAATAATCGCATTATAGCAGGGGACTTGAACACAACTCTGTACCAAGGGGAAAAAAAGGAGGCTCTATAGTAAGGGACCCGTTCAGGGAACATATGGAAGATCTGATCTCAGAGTTGGATTTGTTTGATGTCCAACCTTCTAAAGGGAAATACACTTGGAGCAATAAACGATTAGGGGTGGGACACATTGCATCCAGATTAGACCTCTTTCTTATCTATAGCTCTCTCCTCCTACTTCCTCTCAACATTTCCTCCCAAATTATTCCTTGGGGAATCTTAGATCATCACCCAATAACTCTCTCCTTTGACAAAGTAGAAAATCTAGGCCCCATTCCCTTTGGATGGATTCACCAGAATTCCTCCCCCTAATCACCTATGTTTGGTCAATCTGGGTGGATGGAACCCTGATCTATATTTGGGAATAAAATCTCAAAAAGACCAAGAAAGAAATCAAGGAGTGGGTAAAAGCCTCCCCCCACAATAAAAGAGAAGAAATTGAAAGGTGCAAAAAGAAGATAGAAGATACTCAAGAAGAAATGGAATCAAACACCATTCACAACAGAAATTTATTACAGGATAAAGAACATTTTCAAAATTATATGAGAGTGCTCCACAAAGAAGAAAAGGAGTGGAGACTCAAATCTCGATCCCTGTGGGTTCAAGCAGGGGATAAAAATACCTCTTTCTTTCATAAGTAAGCCAAAGATAGACAATATAGAAACATAGTGGAGGAAATAAAATCAGCCTCGGGAACACGAATCAACTCCTTCGAGGAAATTAGAAAAGAAACTTCCTCCCACTTTGGAAAACTTTACACACAAGAAGGTGAAGACAATAAAGAGCAGAGCTTACAATTCATAGAACACATCCCGCAAATGATAAATTAAGAAGATAATAAAGAGTTAAACAAGGTGGTTACAGGGGAGGAAGTCAAATCATTTATACTTCAGTTTGATCCTGACAAATCCTCCGGGCCTGATGGTTTCACATTACACTTATACAGGAAGTGATGGGAAATAATAAAAAATAACCTAATCCGTATGATAAGATATGTCCAAACAACCTGCAATATAGGAGGCAGAAACAACACCTCCTTTTTATCCTTGAGTCTAAGGATAAAAAATCCATCTCCTTTGATCGCTTTCGCCCAATCTCCCTTTGTAACGAAACTTACATATTAAAACATCTTCTTCCATGTCTCATACTTCCCAATCAGGGGGGCTTCGTGGAAAAAAGACAAATTTGGGATAATATAATCCTAGTGCAGGAAGAAATCCACACGAGTGTCAGTAACAAAGAAAAAGGGATGATAATCAAAATTGATATAGCAAATGCCTTTCATCGAGTAAAGCATGAGTTTCTCTATGAAGTTTTAAAGAGATTTGGTTTCAATAACTCCTTCATATCTCGGATTGGGGCATGCATATCAACCCTCAGGATAGCCCCCCTGATAAATGGGCACCCAAATCCATTCTTCCAAGCCACAAGAGGACTACGACAAGGATGCCCGCTTTATCCAATGATGTATGTTATCATGGAAGAAACACTAAACAAAAGACTTGAGAATGAAAGAGATACTGGAAACATCCTAGGACTGAAAATAGCAAGGGGAGTAAGAAGAATAAACAACTCACAGTTTGTTGATGACACCCTTCTGCTAGGGGGAGCCTCTCAAACTATGGTTAGTAGATTCAAACTGGTTCTTGACCAGTATGAAGCAGCTTCAGGGGGAGTCATAAACAAGCAAAAAAGTCAAATTTACGCTTGGAACATGAAATGAAGTATAATGGTTAGAATTGAAAATATCCTACAGTTCTCCTTTTCTATAGATTGGAAATACTTCAAGTATATTGGGACTCCTATCAGTATAAAGGCCTTGCTTGGGGAGGCTTGGAAAGTGATCCTCCAAAATCTCAAGGATCAATTTGAAGTATGGGGAGCAACCTGGTTGAATCCAACTGGAAGGGTGGTCCTAATAAAATCAGTCTTATCTTTGTATCCAATCTTTCAATTCTATGTCCTCCATGGTCCAGTGGAAATAAAAAAGGAAATGGCCAAACTAATCAGAAAAATTCTTTGGCAAGGGGGAAAAGACAACGAGAAAAAAACTCCATATGGTCAACTGGTCTACTGTAATTTCCCCAAAATAAAATGGAGGATTAGGGATTTGGGATCTAGAAAAGATCAACATAGCCCTGGGGAAAAACTAATTTGGTGCTTAATCACCGGAGGTAAACAATGGTGGAAAAATGAAATCTGTTACAAATATATGTCAAAAAATCGAAAGATGTGTCTGGAAACAGCCACATCAAATCACTTAGGATCACTTATCTGGAAGCTCATCCGAGCCTCTATGTCACTCATTCAAAATCACCTCAAATGGAGTCCAGGGAATGGTAAAGAAATCAAAATTTGGGAAGACCAATTCTTAGATAGGGGAAATTTGTCTTGTATCTCCTCTTTAGACCCCTTCATAATTTGGCTAAAATCCAAGGGGAAAAACATTCTTTATGATATCTCTGAGTGGAATAGCAATGGCACTTGGAAATACTGGAACTTCAGAGAGGTCCCTCCATTTCTTCTCAATGAGTCTCAAAAACTCCTCATGATTGTAAACGGATTTGCTCTAGTTCTCCTCAATCAGAATGATAGTAGGAACTAGGGAGAAACATGATACTCTATAAGGATGGGATATAAAAATCTCCTTCAGGACAATGACCTCCCATAAAAATTAGCAATCTGGTAAGAAATTTGGAATCCAGACGGATTACCTAAGATCAATACTTTTGGTTGGAAATTAGCTCATAACAAGCTCCTAACAGGGGAAGATATGCTCAAAAGAGGTTTCATGGGACCCTACAAATGTACTCTTTGCAATCAAGACTTCAAAGGAACTGATCATCTTTTCCTCAATTGCAATTTCTCCAAATAAGTGATGCACATTTTCTACTCAAAACTAACAACACAAATCTTCTGGTCGAAAAGATGTAGAAGTTTGATTAGAAAATGGAGTAAATCCTACAAAGGCTCCCTCAACAAAAAACAAATATTTCACTGCACCTAGAAGGTCTCGATAAAATATGTGTGTTGGAAATCTAGCTGGCAAGAAATAAAATCATCTTCAAGGAGAAGCCAATTCCCCCCCCACTTTCATAGTCGCAACCCATGTGATCGACCAACTGGGTGAGTTCCTCTCTTCTCGAAATATCAAAGCTCGAGCAGGTCACCCTTTGATAAAACAAGAAGAAAAGTGGTCAGTGAAAATAAACCTTCCCTCCATTCATTCCTCAATTTTGCCACAAAAATCATGTTGGCAGCTTCACTATTCTCAACAAGACTTCAATAAATGGCTAAAATATCAAGACAATCATGTTCTTTGTTTCGATGGTGCTTCAAAAGGAAACCTAGGGGAGGCAGGTGTGGGAGGGGTGTTGTACAACATTAGAGGAAAAAGGATGCTAAACTACTCCTGGAATCTAGGCGTAACCACCAACAACATGGAAGAGGCCTACGTGATGTATCAAGGAGTGCTCCTAGCTCAGGAATGAAAACTTAGCAACATCATCGTAATAGGGGACTCAGAAAACATAATTCGACACTTCGTCAAAGGGACTTCCCCAAAGAAACCCAAGATGAAAAGAATCACAAAGAGGATCAAAGCACTCTTATCCTCATTTCAAACCTCCTTCTATCGTGTCCGTCGTGCAAACAAAAAAGAAGCAGATGAACATGAAAACTTAGCAATTGGAAAATCCCCAAGTCATATGGAAATGATGAGGTGGCACCTTTTTTCATCCCCTCCCTAATAAAGCAACCCCCTCTTGTCATAGCTCCACTTGGTGCCAGTCTCCCCACGACGAAACAACTGGAAGAGGCATCCAGTAAGCATAGTGTCATATATGGGGAGGCGAAGTACTCCCTTATCACTTGTCTTGTGGGAAGCTACAAACAAAAATACAGTAACATGGATAATTTGGGACACTTTGTGTTCCTCCTCCGTGGGAACTCGCTGTATTCGACCCTCCACGATCACACAACATCCTGCAACATCACCTCTACCATAACTTCACCTGAGGTGAGGGTAATCGAAGGGAATTCCATCATGATTCAGCACAAGGGAAAGAAGGTAGTACATGCCGCTCCAAATCATGAAAGACATCCAATTCGTGATATTGAATGACAATGGTGGCATCCATGCATCGAGACTCTAGCCTGCAAAGATAAATTGGAAGGCAAGCTATTGATCCACCACCACAACCAGCCCCTCCAGAATTCTATAGATTGGAATGTCTTAAGGAAAGAGGAATTGTATCGCCCAACTAGTACAAGAGTGAGCAATTGCACTAGAATAAGAGGGACAAGGCAAAGTTGTTAGCACCAAAAAAAAAGGAAGAAGCAGTAATAGAGGAAGCACCCATGGAAGAGGAAGCATCAGAGGCAACATCAGTGATATAGGCAGCATAAGAGGCAACATCATCGATATTGGAAGAATCAAGTGTGATTGGATTGAAGGTAATTTCCTAGCAATCTCAGTCAATTTATTTGAAGGAATGGCTCATCGTTCAGCCCGTGAAAGACCTAAGGAAGAGCTAGTGGAAAATAATTTATCCACCACCCAACAGCTAACACTTTGTCTTGACTCCCATAGTTCCACTCTCACCTTCACACTAGACACTCTAGCCCAACACCGCATGTTAATAAATCAATTACAGGATGAAGTAGAATTTCTCAGGTGCCAAGGGGAGAACATGGAAGCAAAGTTGGAAGCCAAGCCACCAAATTCGCCAACACAAAGCCAGAATGAGAAAACCAGAAGTAGAGTAGAACCCACACTGCCTGACCTAAACGTGGCGCTAGAGCCCTCTCTGGAGGAAGACCTAGTCTAAAGAAGATCAATAAGAAAATCCTCATTTTTGTCAAAATGGATTAATTAAATCTCTTGTTAGATAGTACAAGGTCAAAAATGAAAATCTCTATTTACAGTGAAGTAGAACTAAATCTAGACTCAGTTATGTAATCCTTTTTGTGGAAATTTTGTAGCTGGTATCTCTTCCACCAACACCCTCCTCTGTAATATGCGACCTCGGTCGTGCCTTTTATATATATAAAATTTTCAGTTTTTTGTAAAAAAAAAAAAATGGATCAACTTTCAAAATTTCAATAATGTTGGATTAGAGGGACTAGGTGTTCTTAGATAATTCCATTATCGAGGTTAAAGGTCAAACAATCTTTTTATTTGATTTCAAAATGAGGAGGTTGAGGAGCTTGTTAATGTACTTCATATTGTAAAATTGAATATGAATCTAATATTTGTCAATAAGATGTGTCAAGGTTGTGTCTGAAAAGACTAATTAACTAATTAACTAATCACAAATTATTCTTAATGATAGACCACACTAATTTGATTTGAAACATCAATATAAAAACATATATGATGATTTTAAAGTATCTTTAAATAATGATAATAATTGCAAAA
Organism: Picea engelmannii; assembly: GCA_009831015.1. Taxonomy (NCBI): domain Eukaryota; kingdom Viridiplantae; phylum Streptophyta; class Pinopsida; order Pinales; family Pinaceae; genus Picea; species Picea engelmannii. The sequence continues at coordinate 273,772 of ML788292.1, read as the reverse complement.
CTTTAAATATGAAAACGAAAATATCATTAAAAGGAAGCTTATTAAAGAGGCTTTCTATTGATTACACAAACAAAAATGCATTCATCTTTTTATAAATGTTTTAGTTAACTTGTTTTATATTCTCAGTGATGGATCCACTTTGAAAATTTCCATAATGATGGATCAACTTTGAAAATTTCAATAATGTTGGATTAGAGGGACTAGGTGTTCTTATATAATATCCATTGTCGAGGTGAAAGGTCAATGATTCTTTTTATTCGATTTCAAAAGAGGTGAAAGGTCAATGAATTTTTTATTCGATTTCAAAATGAGGAGGTTGAGGAACTTGTTAATGTACTTCATGTTGAAAAATTGAATACGAATCTAATATTTGTCAATAAAATGTGTTAAGGTTGTTTTTGAAAAGACTAATGGAATAATCACAAATTATTCTTAACGATGGATCAAATCAATTTGATTTGAAACATCAATATAAAAATATATATGATTATTCCTAAAAGTATTTTTAAACAATAATCATAATCGCAAAATTTTGAAATTGAAAATAACGAAATCATTAATTTATTTTTTAATAAAGAAGCTTTCTATTGATTACATAAACGAAAATGCATTCATCCATATTTCTATTTAACTTATTTTATATTCTCAATAATGGATCAACTTTGAAAATTTTCCATCATAGTTCAAATCCATACCATAACATAGTTAAGTTGCAAAAGCTTACATGGCTGGAAAAAAATATATGATTTTATATTTATTTTTTTTAAATAAAAAAGTAGTACCTGCTATATTAGATTAGCACAAAATTTTGACAAAATATACAGTGGCATGGCTAAAGTCACCAAAAATGCTGTCGGTATCTGGAAATCAACATAAGTGGGGAGTATATAGCAGTTATAGGATAATACATAAAGGAAAGTAGCATCTGTCCTGTCCGGAGGAAACCAGGACAGATGTTAATGGTCCAGATGAACATAAAACAGTTACACAATAAAACTAAAAACCAGGAAATTATAAAAACCTAGGCACCCGGTGACCTGTCGCCTCCGCTAGTCTGCCAAGTGGTCCCCGCCAGAATGGCAAAAGCCTGCGCGCACAGGGGGCACTTCCGCTGAGCTGGAGCACCGGAGAACTCGTCGAGGAGCAGGTCCATGCGCTGGCCCATGAGGAGGGCCCTATGTTCCAGGTCCGACATGTGGCCTCGGAGCTCGAACACCAAAGCCAGGTGCTCGTTGCTGAGGAGAGAGCCATGCATTCCGCCACCCAATCCACTAGGGGGAGCAATCCTCAATTCCATTGCCTCATCCATGCCAACCGCGAGCTCCCTCTGCACCGCTTCAACCTCTGCATCCACAGTCTTCTTGGCACCAGTAGCTTGCAAGTCGCCTGGCCAGGGAATTTCTTCGACGATGTAGCCGGGGAAGTCATCTTCCATGGAGCGTTTGGTGCCCTCCCAGCTAGTCGTCTCCATGGCGCGGGGCTTCTCAACACTCGGCATGTCCCCCATAGACGGGTCCTCCTCCACGACGTAGGTGGGAAACACTTCCTCGGTCTCGGCCTCCTTCTTGTCTTTCCTGCTACAACCAACTCCTGGTTCTGCAATAGTGTCGAGCAACGCCCGTCTCTTAGCCCGAGTCTTCTTCCTAAGAATGGAGGACGCCAAGGCCAAAGCGCGTTCAAATTGCTCCTTCCGTCTCCGCTGCGCCTTATGGGCATCCCAAGCTGAACCCCGGCGAGGCCTGCCTCTCTTTCTAGCCATTGTATCCAGGGGGTGAATGCAAGTGCCAAGAAGTTGCAGTGCTAAGCTATAAGTCCAGGACGAGAGCGGTTGCAGGTGCATAGCACGAGCAAACCGACTCTGTCGTGGCACACTCAAAGACAAACAGCCCTGTAAATCCTTATCAGATTGCAAAGAGAAGGTGGTGACCGCCCAAGCGAAGAGCGAAGCCGAAGCAAGAGCGCTCCCACTCTGCCCGAGCTCATAAAAAAACACATAACCAGACACCAGAGTCATCTGTCCTCCCATATCCTCTTTCAATCTGAGTGTGCAGGGGGTGTAAATGGTTGCGCGAGGGAGGAGTCCCTCCGTCGTATGGCCTCTATTATGGCCGTCCACCATCGTAAATGTTGATGTGTGGGTGGCGGCCATCAACAATTAAACCCGAGCTTAGTGTTGATCCTGGTGTCACCACCGCGGTGCCGCGTGTCACCCCATCCGGGGCAATATATGATTTTATATTAATATGATATAACTTTATATATATATATATATATATATATATATATATATATAATTTAAATATTTCATGAAATAATTATTAAAATTGATCATAAAACTAATCAACTAATACAGTTTGAGTGGGCTTAATGGTTAAGAACATGTGTTTCCTCTTAAAAGGTTATAGGTTCAAATCCAGAGGGGGTAGGGTACCTTCGTAGACTTTACCAGTCAAATCGTTGGGCGGAGGGAGGTCCCTTATCCCACAAACAAGGAGATCTCATACACCAATTTGATGTGCTAGCTTGACCGTGACCTTAAAAATTATTATTATTATTAATAAAATTAACTATTCAACTAATCTATTCTAAAATCTAACATTCAACTATAATTTGATTTAACATCGACAAATGAACTTGAAGGTTTTCTTAGAATACATTATATAGTCACTTAATATTATTATCTTCTAACATCTCTTGTCCAAAAGCTTGGTTTGCGTTTACCACAATGAGGGATAATAGACAAACAATTTTTAAAAATATAAAAGTACAATATACAAATTTCTTTCTTGAGAGTAAATGGTTGTGATTGAGACATCTTGAACATTTGGACGGGTTGTTTCTTGATCATGTAATTGATGAATGCCTACTAATAGTTGTGCCCAACATTATTCAAACTTCCTCCATTGGAGTTATTGCAAAGGAACGTCCTCCATTGGAGTTACTTTGTAATTGGAGAGATGTGCACTCATAATTATTTGGATAACTTCAATTTTAGGAAAGGAAAGATGGGAAAGTTAATAAAGGAAAGATGGGAAAGTTAAATTGCACGTATAGTGCTCACAAATATATGATGGGCATTTCAAATTTTTACCATCCAAATCATCATCTCGAATCCTTTGGAAACTCATGTTTCATATACTTGAATGCTCTAACTCATATTCCATCTTTGTCACCATCACTCAACTTTCTTGCTAAGTGCCTCTATGGAAGCAAAAATTGAAGTATGAAATTCATTGACATACAATATTAAACTTTTAGTAGTTTTAGAAATTTGTGATAACAAATTTGAGGAGGTGTAAGTTCCTCTATGTAATACTAACATATATAAATAAATATTTCAATGAAGAAGAGGTAAAATCATTGCATTTTTAATAACATTGATACTCATGGAAATGATATGAATGATAATGAAATGAGAGATGGTTTATTGCTAAAATGTAAAATTAGTAGGACTTAATTGATGAATAATTCATCCAAGTGTGTGATAACATGAGTATCATGAATTATACAAAAATAAACTATAAAAACAACACATAAAAGAACTTAAAAATATGAGTAAAAGAACATTTTGGATTATGAGATGGGAAGTTAGAAATAATTGTTGGAATGTTTACAGGAAGAGTGTGCTTGTTATTGCTGGCAAGAATAACAACGACGATGGAAAACAGGAAAAGCATAAGCTCATGAGGAGAAGCGAACAATATGCAGAGATCAAAGCTCAGAAGGAAAAGCGCAGTACAAAAGCGTGATGAGGATCAACATCTCCACAGCACAAACCAAAACGATTGAGAATTCGATCACCCGAATATCCTTCAGCTGTCGGATCAAGTTAAGTGAAGGATAGGATAAATGGGGCACAAGGTTTGAGAATTCGATTATCCGAATCTTCGTCAGCCGTCAGATCGAATTAAGTGGAAGGATAGGATAAGCAAAGATGGAGAGACGTTGGATTTAATCCAAGGCAAAGCTACATCGCAGATAGATTGAGTTGTTGATCTAAGATATTGATCAAACGAACATCATTCGTTTCGCGTCTAAAGTTATGAGGAGGTTACGCTCCGGAGAAATCACTTCAAGAATTTCCAGTTGATATTTGAAATATCCGAATATCGAAGAGTCGGAGAGCCGAAATACATTCTCGACCGCCAGATCATCCGAAGTAGATCTCAGTCATTAGATCATCCAAAGAATATCTCAAGCGTCAAATCATCCGAAGTGAATCTGGGCCGTCTGATCCAGAGCGTTAGTTTGAATTTTGAAATTCCTGAAGCTTGAAGACCCGAAGACCCGAAATACATTCTCGACCGTTGGATCATCTGAAGTAGATATTAGTCGTCAAATCATTCGAAGAAGATCTCAAGCGTTAGATCGTCTGAAGTGAATCTGGGCCGTCTGATTGAAAGCGTTAGTTTGAGTTTTGAAATTCCCAAAGCCCGGAGACCCGGAAAGCCGAAATAAATTCTCGACCATCGAATCATCCGAAGTAGATCTCAGTTATTAGATCGTCCGAAGAATATCTCAAGCGTCAGATCGTCCGAAGTAAATCTGGGTCATGTGATCTAGAAAGTATGTGGCGTAATCGTCTGGACTCTTGGTAAAGACATTAAGTAAGCCTCAACCGTCCAATCCAAGAGGACACATGGCAGTAATCCACATACTTCGAGGGGAAGTAAAGTTTGAGACTTGAGATTTCAGAAGTCTAAAGACTTGAAGGAGATATCGACCGTTGATCGAGAAAGGGGCCGCAAAACCGTTGATCGGGTTGAAAGGTCAAATTCTTGAAGTAGAGGCAGAGCCATCGATTAAGAAGGACAGGTGTCTGTAGATCATCGACTCTAGAATATTGGTGTACAAAGAAAAGTAGGGTTTGAGATTTGAAACTCCCAGAGACCAGATCACGAAGTAAATCACAGTTGTTGATTTAGGAAGGCTAGATCTGATCCGTACACTTGAGAGGATAGATTTGATCTGCATACTTGAGAGGATAGATCTGAAATGTCCGTTTAGGAGTACCGTCAAGATCGATGGACCCATTACATTGCAGGGATTGAAGGTGCGTGAACTTTAAAAAGTTAAGGGCATGCTGCAATTGAAACCACGGTTTTGGAGAAAGGACATGTGGAGGCTCGAGGTAAATTGCAGGGCGAAACATAGTTTGATCTCAAACCACCTTTGGCCGCGCCCGCATTCACATGGTCACATGATATCATCACCTAAGGTCACATTAGTGGAAGATAGGGGAAGGAGATAGCGCTGCTAGGCTCCACATCGGAGGTTACACATTGAAATTTCATAATGGCCTCTGCGTGTATAATCCAACGACGCTGATCAAACAAAATCTGATCAAAGGGTTGTTGTTTCACTTCATGATTTCTTGATCAGTTACAATTTAGTTACACTAGCTAAATCATTGTTCCTGAGCATTTGAATCATTGTTCCTGAGCATTTGAATCATGATGCCTGATCATTTTTTAGATTCCCAACTTGAGCGTTGGAGATGCAGAGTGTAACGGATAATGAGAGAAGGAATAAAAGAAAAATGTCGTGATAGAGAGAGGTTGTTATTTCTCGGTAAAATAAGTTGAACTGTATGTGATCAAGAAGATAACAGATACAGAGCCGAAAATATGCAGAGATGAAGGCATAAGCTAGACATAGCATAAATGGTGAAAACAAAATAATGTACGAGAACCTAAGTTCATGAGAAGAATAGAGGAAGAGAAGATCAAGACATACAACAAGTGGAGCCAAGCATGAACAGACATAAGAAGAACAAAATTGCAGAACAAAGAAGAAGTGGTAAGCATTGAAATGTCTGTATTGTTGTAAGGTCTTATTCAAGTAAAGATTTATAATCAGGGTGGTAGCGTGGTGCTAGGGAGGATTGTTGTCCTCAGAGTTTCAAGTGGGTTCCTGAACACAGGGAGTTGTAGCTTCCATCTGGTTGCAGCCAGAAAAACCAGAGTGGTAGGGTGGTGCAAGGGAGAACCATTGTTTTTTGTTATATAGGTTGGTGCATGTGTGACTGGAAGTTGGTGATGGAACACTCAGGGAGTTGGTGCTTCCTTCTAGTGGGTTCTAGAGAAACCAGATATTTGGTGCTCTCAACAAGTTGTAGCTTGTTAAATAAGAGGTTGTAGCCTCATTTTGAGTTTGTGCTCAAAGATTGATGATGTACAAAACATAAAAGACTGCCTATCATTCTAAGAAGAAGAGATTTTCTCCCTTTATGGGTTTCCTCATGAATATCTGTCTCTGTGTATACCATATGTGTGATTGATGTATATTATTTCTATTGTTAATGTCTTGCATAATTTCGATGATCACTTGGAGAAGATTAATAATATTTCAATAGGCATAAAATTGTTTAAGCACAGTAACAACTAATTCACCCCCCCTCTCAGTTTTCTTAGTAATTTCAACAATTGGTATCAGAGTTGGTTCCTTTTATCTAAGGGTAGATCCTAGAGCTTAAACATGACTAGTAATGAAGGAACTTCGACCAATAAGCCTCTTGTGTTTGATGGAACAAATTTTTCTTTCTGGAAGGTTAGAATGAGAACATACATTATGGCCTTAGGTGTTGATGTTTTGGATGTTGTAGAGACTGGATATACAAAACTTGTTGTGATAGCTTCCAAATATGATAAGTTAGAATTTATCTTCAATGCAAAGGAAATGAATGCTATCTTGAATGGCTTTGCTGAAGCTGAATTTGTAAAAGTAATGCAGCTTGATTCTGCCAAAGAGATGTGGGATAAACTCATTAGTAGTTATGAAGGAAATGAGAAAGTAAAAGATGCCAAACTTCAGACATATAGATTAAAATTTGAACAACTAAATATGAATGAGGATGAAACAATTAATAAATATTTCTTAATATTTGAGGAGCTTGTGAATGCCATGAAGGGTCTTGGTGAGAAAATTGAAGACGCAGTTTTAGTTAAGAAGATTTTAAGATCTCTACCGAATAGATTTAATCCAAAAGTTTATGCAATAGGAGAACTGAATTATATTAAGACTTTGTCTATTGATCAACTTCTAGGAACTCTAACTGCTTATGAAATGAGGATTAGTAAAGATAAACCCACCTCTAGAGAATAATCATTTAAAGCATATAAGAATGAGGATTCTAAGCCTGGTGAAATTGAAGCAAAATTTTTCAGAAGACTAAAGAAAGGATCAGGAAAGTACCAAGGAAATTTTCCCTTCAAATGTTTTAACTGTGGAAAGATAGGTCACTTTCCTTCTAAGTGTCCACACAAGAAGAAGGACCAAAACGCTGAAGGTGAAGAGAAGTACAAATCCAAGATATTTGGTAACAAGAAAAGTTTATGTGTAAACAATAATGACTCTTCAGGAGACACAGATAGTGATTCTTCTTGTGAAGATAAGGTTAATGAATTTATGCTTATGTACAAAGAGGATTATGAAAATAAAAGCACATGAAGTGATGTTGATGATGAAGAAGTTGTGATTGACTTGGAAGGAGAACTGATCAGTGCTCTAGAAGAAATTGCTAGACTTAGATTTAAGAAGAAAAAGAAAAAACAATTCCTAATACAGTTTGAGAAAGACAGTAAAGAACCTGATGAAGACTTTGCCTTGCTAAAAGTGGAATTAGAAGAGGCAAAGAAAATAGAGGACATTCTGAAACAATAGTTATAATAAAATAAGGCAAGATGTGAAGCCTTGGAAGAAGAGGTAGTAAAAACCAGAAAATAGATAGAGAAGTTTAAAGAATTGTATCTCCAAAATCTTCCAAGCATTAAAGCCTCAACAGAACTAAATGACATTCTGAGAAAACATAGATATCCTTTGTTGAAGACTGGTTTAGGCTATGTAAGTGGTTCAAGCAGCAAATAACCAGAAAGAAAAGAGTCACTAAAGATGATCAAGTTCCAAGTCAGCAGAAAATCAGACCATTTGAGTACTCTGCCACCGAAATCTAATAAAGACAAGATGATCCCTGATAAAAAACAAAGATATCAGAAGATGGACCAATAAATGCCAAGAAGAAGGCCATCCTTTAGGTACCAAAATTTATTCCATGGTTACTTTTTTTACTGCTCTAATTTTGGTCATAAGATTGCAAATTGTCAAATTAAGTTTAGAGACATGCAACTGAGGAGATCAAGAAATAAACAATTTTTTCAACATAGAACTAAACAACCAATGAGTAGACAAAGTTGCACCAATCACTTTGAACTATTGAACAATGAGATCGAATGTTATAACTATCATAACTTTGTCCACAAAGCTGCAAACTACCATCTGAGGAATTACAAAGCAGATCCAAGGATAAAACCCTTAGCCAAAAATGCCAGCACATGGAAAAATAAAGATAGTGAAAAATGTGGTCTAGTACTTCCAGCTCAAAAATAAAAAGACCCTTGGTATATAGAGAATGGATGTTCCAAGAACATCCTTCTCCCACTTGTTGTTTTCTTTGCATCCAGGGGTCCAGGGGATTATATAGTCAACAATCCAGGGCAACAATGCCCATTGTTACTCTACACCAAGAGAACTTTTCTGTGCTCACAGACTTTGTCAATGAATCTGCAACATTCTTCAAAGTGTCAACCTTTTCCAGCAACACCTTCTTTTCCTCAACCATGTCTCTCACAAAGTGATACTGAACATCAATATGCTTTGTCTTCGAATGATAAGATTGGTTCTTTGCCAAGAATATTGCACTCTGACTGTCACAGTCTAATCTTACTGCTTGTTGTACCAACCCAATACCTGAACACAATCTTTGTAACCATACTGCTTCCTTGCTTGCATGAGTGGCTGCCATGTATTCAGATTCTGTAGTTGAGAGTGCCACTACAACCTGTCTTTTTCTCATCCAACTGATTGCTCCTCCAAATAGGTTAAAC
>ML788292.1:238010-252060 GCA_009831015.1 Picea engelmannii | reverse complement strand
AAACGACACAGTTGTTCTTTCAAAATGTTTGGGTGCATTTTGGATTGCCTAAGTCCATTATTTCTGATCGGGATTCTCGATTTGTTGGGAGTTTTTGGTCGAGTTTATGGGCACTCATGGACACTAAACTTAAAAAGAGCACATATTTTCATCTGCAGACAGATGGTCAGATAGAGGTGGTAAATCGTACAGTGGTGCATCTTCTTTGTGCTTATTGCAGCAAGCATCCTAAACTTTGGGATGAACATTTACACTACATTCAGCATGTGTACAATTGAGCTAAGCACACTTCGACGCAAACATCGCCATTTGAAGCATGTTTTGGCTATTTGCCCAAGTCGCCTTTATATTTTATCTTTGGGAAAGATATTGCTATCGATGGTCAATATGACATTGATAGGGCAGAGAAGTTCATTGAACAAATTAAGTCGATACATCAGGTGGTGCAAGAGCAGTTGGAAAAGAGTCAAGCCAAGTACAAAACGAGACATGACAAGCATCGTGTTGATCACAGTTTCCAAGTTGGAGATGAAGCTTGGCTTTACATCAGCAAGGAGAGTCTTAAAGGAGAAGGTAAAAAGTTGAAACCAATTCGATATGGTCCTTTCAAGATTGTCGACAAGATTGGTAACAATGCTTTTCGTTTACATTTGCTTCCTTATATGCAGATGTATGCAGTTGTTAATGTTGAGAATTTGAAGTTGTATGAGCCTCCATTGATTGATGATCAAGGAGAGCATGTTCAGATTCCTTCCATAGATGATTTTTCTCCAAAATATCTAACAGAACTACACGAAGACGCCATCCTTGACAGGAGGATGCAAACTTCAAAACGAGGAAATGTGGAGTATTTGCGAGTTGGTCTTAAAGGGACGAATCCAAGCAAGGCCAAGTGGATTGAGGTTGGAAGGGTGAGGGAACTTTACCCTCATCTTCACATAGACTGAAAATAGTCTTTTGGAGGTCCAAAAGCTTCCCAATGGGGAGGTGTGATCAGGGGATCAAATTTTACTCAAACTTTCAAAGTGCTCAGAATGCGACGAAAATAGTTCCATTGCGTCTGTCTCGTCTTCCTTATTCTGGCAGTATATTTACTTTGTCAAATGGGCTCCGTATGGAGAAGATATCTCTTTTTGTTCGTCAAGTCAAACAGACAAAAATTTTGGTGTTGACTGTACAGTCCATACAGTCTGTACAGTCCGACGTGGAAGGACCGTATAGACCGTACGGATGACATGGAAACATTTGGTTGGTTGACAGTTGTTGAATCAGGAAGTGACATGTGTCCTTTGATGGCAAACGATATGAGGACATGTGGCCCAATCTGTGGGCACCACGTGTCACTCGTTGTTTGGGTAGTGGTTATTATTGTTGTTTGTAAAATGTATGGAGTCTGTGGGGTTCGACCCCCAGACTTCCCCAATGCACAAACACTTATACAAACTCTGATAACCAATCGGGCTACCGCTCATACCTTGTTATATATATGTTTTGGGTTATATTTAAATCCACTTGTTGGTACAGTTGGGGCCGCGACTGGGTCGGGCCTAGCCCAGCCCTTGGTCGCGCGCTTTTTATATATATGTGACCACGGGTATATCCATTGGCGCGCGCGCGTTTTGTAATATGGTTCAACGGTTGTAATATGGTTCCAATAGTTGTAATATGGTTCCAACGGTTATATGGACGAAGCCCCATTTAATTTAGCGCGCGGTTCTATGACCCATACGCCCAGGTGCCTAGGCGATTAGGGGCTGGCGTGCCCTTAACCATCCTATAGTTTGCACCGTTGGCACGGTTGCGCCCGGTGCTGGGTTTTTACACTTAAATTTGTGTGTGAGCCAGGTTCAAACAACAAGGGTGCAATTTGTAGATGCATAGACAACAAGCTTGAAGAGGGAGACTTCCAGGAGGCCTAACTTCTTCATTTTTCGACCGAATGAGGTGCCGAAAGAGACCAGACAGGGGTTTTTGGACGCTCTAAAGCCATTGGAGCAGTCGGTTTGTCAGTTTGATCATTGTAAGACATGTTTTTGAGAACTTTGAGAAATTAATAATAATGATCCATTGGAAGCTGGACCAGGAGATGTAGCCCAAGAGAGGGGTGAACTCCTTTATCAAATTGTTGTGTTTATGTGCTTATGTTCAATGATTATGCTGTTTTCTATGAGTGTTTTACATAAGTAATCCTTTAATCTATGTGTTGCAAACTGATCCTTTTGCTTTAAACACATAACATTTACTTGCAATAATTCTCAAGTTTTTCAAGTCTTCTTCATTTTTAGATCAAGGGGGGGAGTGCTCATAGTATATATAATCAGGGGGAGAATTCTTATTGTATCTCTGATCAGGGGGAGAACATAGCCTCTCTCAGTTTTATTTGACATTGATGTCAAAGGTGGAGAAAAGTTGTGGTTTGGATGCTATAGTTGGAGGTCTAAGAAGAATAGTGCAACCTTTCAGGGTTGCCATCAATGCCAAAGGGGGAGATTTTTGGAATGTTTACAGGAAGAGTATGCTTGTCATTGATGGTAAGAACAACAACAACGATGAAAAATAGGAAAAGCATAATCTTAGGAGGAGAAGCGAACAATATGCAGAGATCAAATCTCAGAAGGAAAAGCGCAATACATAAACATGATCAAGATCAACATCTCCATAGGACAAACCAAAATGATTGAGAATTCGATCACCCGAATATCCGTCAATCGTTGGATCAAGTTAAGTGAAGGATAGGATAAACGGGGCACAAGGTTTGAGAATTTGATTATCCGAATCTCCGTCAGCCGTTAGATTGGATTAAGTGGAAGGATAGGATAAGAAAAGATTTAGAGCGATTGGATTTAATCCAAGGCAAAGTTGCATTATAGACAGATCGAGCCATTGATCTAATATATTGATCAAATGAACATCATTCATTTCTGGTCTAAATTTATGAGGAGGCTACGCTCCGGAGAAATGACTTCAATAATTTCCAGTTGAGATTTGAAATACCTGAAGCCTAGAGAGCCGTAGAGCCGAAATACAATCTTGACCTTTGGATCATCCGAAGTAGATCTCAGTCGTCATATCATCTGAAGAATATCTCAAGCGTCATATTGTCCGAAGTGAATATGGGTCGTCTGATCTAGAGCGTCAGTTTGAGTTTTGAAATTCTTGAAGCCTAGAGACTCGAAAAGCTGAAATAAATTCTCAATTGTCGGATCATCCGAAGTAGATCTCAGTCGTCAGATCGTTTGAAGAAGATTTCAAGCGTCAAATCGTTCGAAGTAATCTGGGTCGTCTAATCCAAAAAAGATGTGGTGTAATCATGTGGACTACGAGTAAAGACCCGAAGTAAGACTCAACCGTCTGGTCCAAAAGGACACGTGGAAGTAATCCACATACTTTGAGAGGAAGTAAAGTTTGAGACTTGATATTTTAGAAGTCCGAAGACCAGAAGGAGATCTCGACCATTGATTGAGAAAGGGGCTGCAGAACCATTGATCAGGTTGAAAGGTCAAATTCCTAAAGTAGAGGCAGAGCCGTCGATTGAGAAGAACAGGTGTCCGCATATCATCGAATCCGGAAGATTGGAGTATGGAGAAAAGTAGGGTTTGAGATTTGAAACTCCCAAATCCCAGATCATGAAGTAAATCACAACCGTTGATTTAGGAAGGCTATATCTGATCTGCAGACTTGAGAGGATAGATTTGAACCATCCATTTAGGAGCACCATCAAGATCGTGAGATCAACGGTCCCATCGCATTACAGGGATTTAAGGTGCACAAACTTTAAAAAGTTAAGGGTGGGCCGCAATTGAAACCGTGGTTTTGGAGAAAGGACACATGGAGGCTCGAGGTAAATTGCGGGGTGAAACACAGTTTGATCTCAAACCACCTTTGGCCATGCCCGCATTCGCATGGTCACATGATATCATCGCCTAAGGTCACATCATCGAAAGATAGGGGAAGGATCTAGTGTTGCTAGGCTCCACATCGGAGGTTACACATTGAAAAGTCATAAGGGCATCTGCGTGTATAATCCAACGACGTTGATCAAACCAAATATGATCGAAGGGTTGTTGTTTCACTTCATGATTTCTTGATCAGTTACGATTCAGTTACACTAACTGAATCATTGTTCCTGAGTGGTTGAATCATTGTTCCTGAGCATTGGAATCATGATGCCTGAGCGGTTTTGATATTCCCAACTTGAGCCTTGGAGATGTGGAGTGTAACAGATAATGAGAGAAGGAATAAAAGAAAAATATCGTGACAGAGAGAGGTTGTTGTTTCTCGGTAAAAAGAGTTGAACTATATGTGATCAAGAAGATAGTAGAAACAGAGCCAAAAATATGTAGAGATGAAGAACATAAGCTAGAAAGAGTAGAAATGGTGAAAACAGAAGACTATACGAGAACCTAAGAGCATGAGAAGAAAAGAGGAAGAGAAAATGGAGACAAACAACAAGTGGAGCCAAGCATGAACAAATAGAAGCATAATAGAATTGCAGAACATAGAAGAAGTGGTAAGCATTGAAATGTTTGTATTGTTGTAAGGTCTTATTCAAGTAAAGACTTATAATCAGGGTGGTAGGGTGGTGCTAGGGAGGACTGTTGTCCTCAAATTTTCAAGTGGGTGATTGAACACAGGGAGTTGTAGCTTCCATCTAGTTGCAGCCAGAAAAACCAGGGTGGTAGGGTGGTGCAAGGGAGAACCATTGTTCTCTGTTATACAGGTTGGTGCCTGTGTGACTGGAATTTTGTGCTTCCATCTAGTTAGTGTTGAAACACTCAGGGAGTTGGTGCTTCCTTCTAGTGGGTGCTAGAGAAACCAGAGAGTTGGTGCTCTCAACAAGTTGTAGCTTGTTAAATAAGAGGTTGTAGCCTCATTTTGAGTTGGTGCTCAAAGATTGATGATGTACAAAACATAAAAGATTGCCTATCATTCTAAGAAGAAGAGGTTTTCTCCCTTTATGGGTTTCCTCATGCATATATGTATCTGTGTATACCATATGTGTGATTGATGTCTATTATTTCTGTTGTTCATGTCTTGCATAATCTCGATGATCACATGGAGAAGATTAATAATATTTCAATAGGAATAAAATTGCTTAAGAACAGTAACAATTGATTCACCCCCCCCTCTCGTTTGTCTTAGTAATTTCAACAATAATAATCCATCAAATTTGTTTTAGTTAGTACATCTTTACTCTTGTGTTGTAAAAGTAGAGTAAACCATCCTTCTCTCAAGTTCATTTTTATGGGTCGTAAACAAAATGGTTGGTGCAAGCAACTTATTAGGGGTACCTTGTGAGAAATTTATTTCTATAGTATATGTAACAAAGCATAAGGTCGACCGAGGATAATGAAATATTGGGAAACACCTACAATTTTCTATTGAGATCAAGGTATTTACAAGACTTGACTATCATTACAAATATATGAGCTTCAAGGTTTAGGGAGGATTACACTGAGATTGTGGGGTGTTTTGTTGGTCTTAGATTGAATGTATAGTATTTTGGTGAAATTAGAGGATAAATCATGGGACAAAACATGGAACATAATACTTTCCAAAGGATTGGTCCCTACCTCTTTAATAAGGATGACATGTCTCACACCTATGATTTTGTGTTCTCTGATAGGGTACAATTAAGAGAGATATTATAAGCCATCTGGCTAACCTCATATGAATGGATTACATATCCCCCTTCCCCTTTAATGGTAGTAAATATGAATCCTCATAATACCAATATAAGGACATGGGGCCCATCAAAATTAAAAAAATGAAACTAGGTAGTCTAAGGAGAAAGGAGCTTGACCTCTGATACATGCCACCTTTCTTATCCACTTGCATTAGACATGCAGTGGTTATAAATTGTCAGTGAATAAGAGGTTACCCTTGTGATGATATGGTGTTGGTGCATGCACAGTTAGGTTCAAGACTCTGGGTTCAAGTTACTTAGTCCAACAAAACCCTACATACACCGACCCTTTCGGCATTACCTACATGCAGGTGAAGTCTGTTAAGAAACAAATATAAATATAGCATTGAAAAACCTCAAAATAAGTAATCATCACCTTAAAAAAGAGAGAAATTCAGATAAAAAGAATCTTCGAGGGGACAACCTCCTTATACCCACATAAATGTCCAAATACAAGATGATTCAAAATGAAAATGTCTCCTTGGTATATATAGGAGACTAGGAGGTACAATTAAGGGGTAATGTGCCACTATTTAGGGATTAACATGCCCCTCCCCTTGAGACAAGTGTTGTCCGCAACGCTTGAGTAACTCTGGATGCTTCTGTATAAAAGAATCATGTTCCCAAGTGGAATCTTCAGCCAATAGTTTCCTCCATTTAATGAGATACTCTGAAATGGATCTATTCCTCAGCTGGTGAATTCTTGTGTCAGTGATGGCTTCAGGCTCCAGTATGATTTTTCCTTCCACGTCAAGAGTTGGAAATACAGTTTGAACTGGGATCTTGTCACCTATAACCTTCTTTAAGCATGAAACATGGAAAACTAGGTGTACTCGTGAAGATGCAGACAACTCCAATTCGTATGCCATAGTACCAATCTTTTGCAACACCTTATAAGGGCCATAGTACTTTGGTGATAATTTATTATCCTTCTTGGCTTGCTTGAGGGACATCTGTTTGTATGGTTGTAGTCTTAAAAACACCCAATCCCCTACTTCAAACTTTCTTTCACTATGATGTTGATCTGCTTGTTGTTTCATGTGATTCTGTGCCATGTTCAGGTTGTCCTTTAATATTTGGAGAACTTGTTTTTTATGCTCGATGTGATCTTCCACTGCTTGAACATTAGATTTTTATTTTAGAGGAGAAGTGATGGAAGGAGGGTGGTATCCATGGAGTTCCATAAATGGTGTCATTTTTGTTGTAGTATGAAAGGAAGTGTTATACCACCATTCTGCCAAGGGTAACCATTTGAACCATTGTGTTTATTTATCAGAGACAAAGAAATGAAGGTAGCCTTCCAGACATTTGTTCACTATCTCGGTTTTTCCATCAGATTGAATATCATAGGATGAGCTATGAGCCAATTGAGTACCCAAACAAGAAAATAATTCTATCCAAAAATGTCCAGTGGATATGGGATCTCTATCACTTACAAGAATCTTTGGGATTCCATGTAGCTTTTGAACAATCTCCATGAATGCGGTGGAAACTATACTGGATTTGAAGGGATGAGAGAGTGCACAAAAGTGTGCATACTTGGTCAGTCTATCAACAATCACCATGATGACACTCTTTCCTTCAGACTTCGGTAACCCTATGATGAAATCCATGAAAACCTCCTCCCAACGCTGACTTGGGATGGCTAATGGTTGTAAAATACCTGGGTTCTTAATTGTTTCCACCTTATTTTGTTGGAAAACCAAACATTTTGCCACAAAACTTGGAACATCGGTTTTAAGGCCATCCCCAAAAAAATCCTTCTTGACCCTATGGTAGGTTTTCAAGAATCCTGAGTTCCCTCCTACCAGAGAGGTATGCAATTCCAATAGTACATTTTGTTTGAGTTGGGAATTCTTACATAAATATAAATGATCTTTGTACCATAGTGAATAATTTTTCCATGTAAATGTATCGGATGCAATGGAATCCTGCTGCAACCTTTGAATGAGAGTCCACACATTTTCGTCATTCTTCAATTCTTCCATTCATCCCTTGCTTCTATTATCCAATCACGTTGGATGATTGAGATAGCACAGAGAAAGGCCTCAACATCTTCATCCTTTCTTGAGAGTACATCTGCCACAACATTTTTCTTCCCTTTTTTGTATACGATTTCAAAATCCTAACCCAATATCTTGGTCACCCATTTTTGTTGTTCTTATGAAGATAGTCTTTGTTCCAAGAAGTATTTAAGACTATCATGATATTTTTTGACCTTGAAGTGCCTACATATTAGGTAAGGGAACCATTTATTCAATGCATGCAGTATTTCCATCATTTCTTTCTCATAAATGGGTTTGTGTAAGTCCTTTCCCTTGAGTGGACGACTTTAAAAATCTAGGGGCCTTCCTTCTTGCATTAGGACATCACCAATTCCATTTCCCGATGCATCAAATTCCACAATAAAGGTTTTTATGAAGTTAGGAGTGGTCAAGATAGGAGATTTTCACATAACCTCTTTAAGTTGTTCAAAATATTTAGTTGCCTCTGGAGTCCATGAAAATGCATCCTTCTTAGTTAGTTCCGTTAAAGGTGTTGCTATTCTTCCATAGTGCAGAAAAAACTTGCGGTAGTAACCTGTCAAACCCAAAAATCCTCTAATATTATTCAATGTTTTGGGAATCATCCAGTCCATCATGGCCTTAATCTTGTTAGGGTCTACCTTGACACCTTCATGAGATACAATATGACTCAAATACTCTACCTCCTTCACCCCAAAGAAACATTTGGATGGTTTGGCATATAGTTGTTGCTCTTTTAGTAGTTGTAGCACCTTGTCAACATGTCACACATGATCCTCCCAAGACTTTCTATAGATTAGTATATCATCAAAAAATTCTAACACAAATTTTCAAAGGAAGGGCTTGAAAATGGAATTTATCAACCCTTGGAATGTGGAAGGTGCATTTGTAAGGCCAAAAGGCATGACCAAAAATTCATAATGGCCTTCAAGAGTTCGGAATGTTGTTTTTGGGATATCTTCTTCCTTCATTCTAATATGATGATACCCTGAATGAAGATCCAACTTTGTGAAATATATTTCTCCATGTAGTTCATATAACAATTCATCAATGACAGGAATGGGAAACTTCTTTAATAGTGATATTTTTGAGCTCTCTATAATCTGGACACATACGCCATGAGCCATCTTTCTTGAATACCATTACCATCGACGTTGAGTAAGAACTTTGTCTAGGTCTAATAATGCCAACCTCTAACATTTCTTCAACCATACACTCAATTTAACTCTTCTAGGCATAAGGGTATCTGTACAGCCTCATGTTAGGAGGAACACTCTCAGGAATTAGGTGAATATCATGATCATGATTTTGAGTGGGTGGAAGACCTTTGGGAATATCTTCAAATAATTTGGAATGCTTATCAATGATCCCTTGGAGATCTAGGGGAATAGATGGATTAGATGTTTGAACATATAGTGAGCATAGTTGTGCAATAACACCTTGATGCCCCTTTCTCAATAATTTTGTCATGCAATTAGAGCTTATCACCTTACTGGGTTTCCTTGTGATACCTCTTAACTCAATTTCTTTTCCTTCCAATGAAAATTTCATGAAAAGTTCTTGAAAATTAAAATCCACTGTTCCTAATGATTGTAACCATTGGATTCCTAGTACGACATCAACACCACCCATGGGTATATAAATCATTAGACTATTCATTACATATTCCCCCATATTAAGATTGATCTTATTTCATTTTCTTGAGAAATTGATAGTTCCTCCATTTGCAATCATTACTTGAAACTCTGGTGCTGGATATACAAAGCAATTGAGAGCTTTGGCTAATTTATAGTGAATGAAATTATGAGTACTACTAGAATCAATTAGGACTATTACCTTTTTATTTTTGATATATCCTTCTATCTTGAAGGTTTGAGGAGTGTTAATTCCAGCCAATGCATTACACGATATCGTGGGAGTCAACTCTTCAGAAGAAATCCCTTCTATGTTTTCATCTTGAGATGGTTCTTGTTCTTGTTCTTGATCTTTTTCCTCTTCACAATCTATGTAGAATAATTTCTTCTCACCAAACTTATGTCCCTTACTGTACTTGTTGTCACAATTAAAGCATAAACCTTTTTCTTTTCTTTCCTCCAATTTTTGAGGTGTCAACCTTGTAGGTTGAGGTGTTTTAGAAGAAGGAGCATTATTCTCTCGATAGATGTTAGGAGTGGCCCTTCTAGTAGCCATAGCCATATTTTTGCTTTCAATATTACTTGCCACCCTAAATGAATTCTCAAATGATTTGGGTTCCCAAAGGAGAACCTCATGTTGAATGTGATCCCTTAAAGTTCCTATGAATACATCAATCAAGTACTCATATGGAATATTTGTTACCTTTATATTCAATCTTTGGAAGTTCTTAATGTGCTATGTAACTGAACCCTTTTTCTTGATATTTATCAATTGGCTAAAGAAGGTATTTCTCCTTATATCATCATAGTGTGCTATCATTTCTTCCGTGAAAATTGTCCAAGTGACAAGTGATTTGCAAGAACAAAGCCATCAATACCACACAAATTGATTGGGTTCTAAATATAAAGAAGCAATTCGTACCTTTTGTGTATGTGACACATCATGTAGATCAAATAATTGCTCCATATGAAGTATCCATCTGATTGGGTCCTTGCCATCGAACTTCCTCATATCGATTTTAGGAACGTGGTTGGTCTTCAACCCAAAGTTGGAGTTTCTCCATTCTTGATTCATCTTCCTTGTGTCCTCATCATGAATTTCATGGGATACATTTTCACTTTCAAGTGTCCTCTCTATTAGGAAATTTTTCAATCCTTCCATGATCTCCCTTTTTAAACCATCCATCTTAGTATCCATTATTGCCTCCAATTTAGCTTCAGTTGAATCCATCATCCATTTTAGTTCATCTTTTGTCATTGTCTTCTTTTGTAAATCATTTATGTTCCTACGCATTTCTTCAACTTCATCAAGATTCCATGTTAGGAATTTATGGAGGCTTATTTGGTTTAGAAGTTCCCCTTTTTGGTGGCATGTTAGACAAGTATCACTTTTAAACCTTGATTTTGAGGTGGTTCTGCTAGACAATATTTCTTCTGCTGTATCTCTAAAGTTTCAGCCCTTCTACGTATGGAAATTTATTTTTTGTAGTTATCTAATATTTCTTCTCTACAATTCCACATGTTTAATCAAAATCATATGTGCCAAGTGGAATTTACTGTAACTTCCCCACAACTTGTTGATTTTTGTCCTTTTCAGGAGATCTCACTTATATAGCGTTTCCCGCACAAAATAATTGATATAAAATTATGAAACATTTACCAGAAATACTACGGACTGTCCACTATCCAATTTAACTGGTCTCACTCAATTTGGATACTCTAGGAAGAAGTTATGATTGTTTTACCTGGAACACCTTCTTGAGACTAGTCAGATACCCTATCTTCCATAGTGTGTATATACAAATGTATGATGACCCAAAAGCTGAAATTTTTATCACAGATACCTTAATAATTTATGTGAATAACCTCCAGATTTCATGGTCTGAAATGTTACAGAAAAATATTTATAGCGAAAATGATGCGATGACTCAATTCAGGATGATTCCAGAACCCTATATTACACAAGCTGTATCTCTGAAAGTATAAGGCCTCAGGAGCTAAAATTTTAACCCAACGTACTTTGATCTGTCTATTAAATATCCTCCATGGGTTTCCTTCTAAAATCCTGTAGAAAAAATAACTATAGTGAAAATTCCAAGGTGTCTCAGATGTAGCAGCGAAACCCCAAGACCTTGAGCTCTGATACCATATGTTAAGAACCAAATATCAATATAGCATAGAAAAACCTCATAATAAGTAATCAACGCATTGAAAAATAGAGAAATTCAGATAATAAGCCTCTTTAAGGGGGAAACCTCCTTATACCCACATAAATTTCCAAATACAAGACAATTCAAAATGAAAATGTCTCCTTGGTATATATAGGAGACTAGGAGGTACAATTACAACTAATGGACCTAAGATGACATAAATAAAATAACATTACTAGTCTAATATGCCCCAATTAATGGGTAATGTGCCACTATTTAGGGCTTAACAAAGTCTCACCCGAGATATCTTTATGGGAACTACAGGAACCAAGATTTTGCACTGGTGAGGAAAATATTGGAAATCCACTATGTCATATCTACGAGATCCTCTCGTGCACTAAACCCTTGCTACCCTGAATTCATTACATAGTTACATATGCACACATATCCATAGTTATGCTATTTTGTGGTTAAACATACAATTATGGTTACGACACACTAACTATATCATCATCCGCATTAAATATAAACATACAAACAACTTTAAATATAAACATACATTCACATTACAGACATGAATTAATATCCAAAAGCACGAATCTACACAGGATTATCGTTGTTCACCCCACTCCAGGATACATCCACAAAATATTGAATTCTTTATTATATTTGAGAGTATTGGTTGTAATATGTGATACAATGGATGCTTAGCATAAAATATTCCTCATATCTGTATTTTATTTACAATGCTCTGCTCTTTGAAACTCTCTTTCTCTCTCGACCTCGCAGATCTCTCAAACTCGCAGATCCTTTACATATTTATGCATTATGATCAAGGCCTTTTGAAATCTCATAATGAGTTGGCTATCACTCATGCTTGGATAGTGACAACTCATTATGAGCTGGATACAGCTCATGCTCAGCTGGTTTTCCCGTATTTTGCGCTAAAAGTTCTTTCCTATCTCCCATAATCCCCTCTTTCCTTTCTCTTCTTTCTTGATCTTCTTGATATTATTTGTCTTCTTTTGTCTTTTCTCTTACCACTCCTTTTCCCTATACTTCATCTCTTCTCAGTGATCCTTCCCCAAAACGTCCTGCCCAACACTCACCTGTGGCTCATCCCGATCCACTTAGGCTTGTTGTGTCACACTCTTCCATGCCTCAATAAATTTATAGAGGGTGTCCTTCGATGTCTGTGTTGCTTCTGTTAGTTTTTCTTCTTTGTTCAATATTTCCTCCGTCATCTTCATTTTCAAACTAGTAAGTTTGGCCTCGGTGTCTTGTGTCACTAGTGTCATAGTTATTTTTGCAACAACTAGTCCTTCTAGTACCCCAAGGGCCTCATCATGTAGTGGTTTTAATATCTGTGTGATCTTCCTCTGTTCTCCCTTCATCTGTTCCACTACACTTTATAGTTTCATGTTAGCCAGGATTGTTTTCATTCTTTCTGTTGAAGGTAGAGTATTTATGTGCTTGTTGGACTGATGCACTTGCTCTTGCATAGTCCTCATTTTCTCTTCCTGTGCTTGAAACTTTGTGTTATTAGTAAGTTCTATCCAAATGTGAGTGCCTTCATCACACATATTTATGCATTCATGTTCCAAGATTTTGATCTTTGCCACCGATGTCTGAGTTATCCTTTCCCTTTGTTCCCTTTCTTTTGGTGGTGTCTCTGGCAGTGCACACAGTTCTAGCTCGATGATCTTGTTCAAGAGTCCCTTGATGACTCCACTTATCTTGGATACATGTTCTTCTACTGTGGCCTCTACTACCAATGGTACTTTTGGGACTTCTTTGTATAGGTTCTGGACTGTCTCTTGGATTTTCTCTACCAATCGTTCTACTTCATCCCTTTCCTTCAAAGATCTATCGGCTTTTGCTTCCACCTCACCTTTCTCTTTAAAGGATTTCTTGGCCCTGACTTCTGCCTCACTCTTCTGTTTCAATGATTTTTCTTCCTTTCCTTTAGCCTCGTGTTTGCACCCAATTCGTCACTTGATGAGAAAATTAAGAGTGCTTACATGCCCAGTTGGGCTCTGCTAGGCATGACAGCTGTGAAGTAAAAGGTTAGAAAGAGGAACAACAGAGTTATAAACAAAAATCAAACTAAAACTAATTAAAACTAAGAGCATATGAAACAATGAAAAATAAATACAAATGGACCAATATCACCAATGTATAAGCTGATCTTATTGATGAAATCCAAAGGCACAAAGAAGAAAGGGGACTTGGGTCCCTTCTTTCTCCAATGGAAGGCTCTTGAGGCCCTCAAAGCTTGCTCTCATTTACAATGAAAAGATGAAAATGTGGGTGAAAGAACTCCAAGATTATTCACTCAAGAGAGGGGTGAATAGCTCTATGAAATGCAGCTTGTAATGTTTATTGCTAAAGAATGGGTCCTTAGCAATATCAACAGCATAATAGTATGAAGAATTCCTTGAGAAAATGGTGGTCATTCATGGCTTTTTATAGCCAAGCATTGGATCATTATGTAACCTCTTTAGAATGTGAAAAGGGGCTCTTTAGGGCACAATTAGGTCTTTGACCAGCCCACCA